>CM069085.1:19965917-20198417 GCA_035578085.1 Solanum pinnatisectum
ATGTCAAGAGTCTTTGAATAAACCAAAATATCATCAATATAAACTATAATAAAATCCAAATATGGATTAAAAATATCATTCATAATTTTTTGAAATTCAGAGTGTAAGTTTTTTAAACCAAATGCACAACATTCCGCTCGTATTGTCCAAATGGGACGTTAAAAGCCGTTCTATAAGAATGTTCTTTAAAGATTTGAATTTTTCAATAACCTGATTTTAAATCAAATTTTGAGAATATATTGACATCATATAATCTAGACAATAAATCTTTTTTATTTGGCATTGGATATCGGATCCATTTTAAATATTTATTTAATGGTTTGTAATTTATTACTAACCTAGGGACACCTTGTTCTTTTTCAGCTACATTGTTAACATAAAATGCAGTACATGACCAAGGAGATTTTGAGGGTTTGATCAAACCTTTCTGTAGTAAATTATCAATTTCCTTTTTGCAAAATTCTACTAATTCCGCATTCATTTGACAAGGACGAGATTTAGTAGGAATATTATCCTCGGAGAAATTATCTTCATAAGGAAGAGTGACAATATGCTTTTTACGATTCCAAAAAGCACTAGGGTGATCGGCACAAATATCAACGGTCATCTGTTCGAAAATTAATTTAATTTTTTCCTGTACTTTAATGGATTTCACAGTGTCAAATATATTCATACTAAATAATTCTAATTATAAAGAATCAACATGCTTTTGTTTCATATCAATTAAAGCATTAATATCACGAGAAATAGGATCAGTGATAAAAGTATAGTTGATATCCTGGTTTTCATAAGTAGCTGAAAAACCTTTAGCAGTTATGCTAGTAAAAGGGTATATAGAATTTATAAAAGGAGTTCCAAGTATAATAGGAGGGTATAACTGATTTTTGACCAAGAAAAAGAAATACGGAATGCAAACTTTATTTTGGCAAATACGTGTATTAGGCAGTTTATACTTTATATCTAAAGCATGTCCTGATGCAGATTTAACCATGTGAGTTGTTATCTCAAAATATTTAGTAGGTATAAGTCCTTCTTGAACGCAACTTACATCTGCTCCACTATCAATCATAGCAATGTTAGTCATAGAAAAACTATTATCAATTAAAATGGTGCATTTAACATACCATTTATGAGCAGTTACAATTTGCATTAGTCCTAAAAACATGCAGTGTCTAGGATCAATATTAAGGGGTTTTGCCAGAGTATTTTCTTCAAGAATATTTTTCCCTTTGTTATTAACAGTTTCAATCTAAGTAATACGATGATCACAAATCATTCGATTTTGTTTAAGGGATTTAATTTCATTTTTCAAGTTTTCAATTTCATTATTCAAATCATCAAAAGAAGAATCTCTTGTAGAAACAATTTGTTTATTAAGTCTGTTATGAACTTCAGATATAGAATAAGGAGCAGAATAATCAAATTCAAAATCATTCTTTTGTTTAACATGATTTTTTGAAGAACTAGAAGAACTAGCAATATTACTAACAGCTAATTGAATAATTTTTTCACAAAGATTATTATCAGTAACTTCTTTTAAAAGTTCTATTACATTATCAGAAGTAATAGTGTTAAGATTTAAATCTTCAAATTGAGATTGCAATTTATAAAATTCATCGTTTTCGCAAGAACACATATCACCTTGACCGAATTTACAAGTATCACAAGCATGAAGATTGACAGGCTAAGCATTATCAGGCAAATTATTATCGTCAGAACCAGAACTAGACTCTGAATCATAATCTGATTCCGAACCAGAAGTATACAAGAAACTATATACCTTATCATGAATATCTTCATCTAACTCTAAAGTCTTCAACTTTTCAAGCTTACAATTAGGAGCAATATGTCCAAAATTACCACATCTATAACACTTAATTTTGGCAAGTTCTCACCTAGACCTATTTTTGGTAAACTTATTAGATTTTTGAGATTTTTTTCTCTCATCTCACTCTTCTCTAGACCTTCGTCTATGTCTCCTTTTCCTATAAGGTTTATCGAGCTTGTGTCTGTCCGACTCTCTATGTTTGGTCTTGCTAGTACTTGGAATCTCAGGTAAACCAAACTGGGTACAGAAATCTCCTAATTGAGATTTTTCTCTAAGCTTATCTTCTTTAATTTGCCTAGAAAGCTTTAACTCATTGCACAAATATATACCTTCTTGAGTACAGACTCCTATCCACTTACCATAGGTATAACTACCGTAAGGGATTTCACCATGCTCATTTCGAAGGATCTTCTTCACCCTAAGTGCGAATAACGGAGGAAGGCCATCTATAAACTTAGCTTTCCAATGTTCATATTTATTTTCAGGTAGTTCCATAACTCGACTTAGATAAGTATCTTTATACCACCTGAATTCTCCTAAGGTTCTACAACGTAGACCGTTTAACAAGGTTCTAACCATTTCAAACTTATTGGTAAATCTACCATTAAAATGTTCTAATATGGTTAAGACTAAGGTATAGACCGCATCTTCTCTATTAGCAGCAAGAGTCATACCAAGGTTATCAACACCTTCTTTAGTAGAAATAGCATTTATAACTGCCCTTTTTTGTTCAATGGTTATATAATTATCCCACCAGCCACGAAGTTGGCCAGTAAAACCTGCAATAATCATTTTACAAATATTCTTATTGGTGTTTTGAACATTTTTGCATATAGTTGCATACATAAGCATTCTATGCACAAGAATAGTAAGCTATCTATCAGTCAGCCCATCCAGATTCCATTCATAAATTTCAGAACCGCTGTAAGACGTATTAGTCTGATTCCAATCTCGTTCCTCTATAAGCACATCTTGAGGAGTTGGTCTAGAATAATAATAGGTTTGCATATTAGGTTTATTCGCGAATTTAGTATTACCACTATTCTTTTTAGGATAACCATGGAGTTTATTAAACTCTAAAGAAATATGTTCTTTAAAATCAAAAGTATTTTCCATTTCATCAGCAAAGTTTTCAGATAATTCTAAGGGACTAGCTTTAAATTCAGAAAACTTTTTAACAAGAAGCTCTTCCAGATCATTAAATGATTTTAATTTAAAATTAGTAATTTCCGGAGGTCGCTGCACAGGAGGAGTCATAATGATAGCTTCAGAGCTAGTCTTAGAAGAAGAAGCTTTATCAGAAGTTTTTATCTGAATTATCAAAACAGTTAGTTCATCTAACTTTTTATCAAGAGAACCAATATGTTCACCTAGCACTTTAACATAAAGTCCCAAATAATTATTTTGAGAAATGAGATTATTAATTTCATTGATGCTGACTGCCGCAACATCGTCTTCCACAAATTTTTGAAAGGCAGTAAAAGTAATACCAGTATTATTAGGTAAAACAAAGGTTGATTGAGGTGGATAAACAGCCTTGATAATATTACCAGTTCCATCCTTATAAGATCGTTCCAGAACATTTATAAATAAGGGTAAATAAGTGGTTATAAACCAAGGTACAAAAGACATAATTTGATTATGTAAAGCACAAGTTTCGTAAAATGCTTGAGAAATATTATTCAGATCATCTGTACTATAAGTGTCAAAAAACCAAGTTTTAAACTGAGACCATTTATCACTTAAGAACTCATTTTGAATATATTTTTTGGCCAGAGAACCTGGGCTAAAATCTATTCGATGCACATTCATCATTAAGTATTATTTAAATCAAAATCCATTTCGGATTGTGAAGGAATATCCTTATCAGAAATGTCAGAAGCAATATCATTAGCATGCACAATATTTAATCTAGGATTAATTTTGATTTTATTAACAATTCTATCATTTTGATCCATAGATATAACAGATGGTAAAGTATGCAACGAAATTTGCTCGATTACGGACCATAAACGGGATCAATAGGTGAAATATGATGCATAGCAGGAAGTCTTCTATCAGAAGAAAATGAATGTTTACTGAAAGGAATATCATTGAACTGCATGCAAATTCTTCCGTCTGGATTTTGAGTAATATGAGAATACTCTGCATTAGTGACTGAATCTGCCATCTTACTTGGAGGAATAACTGATTCTAAAGTCCAAGTAGTAGGAAAATTAATTTCTTCCCATTTTATAGGTCCTCTAGTAGTAACCTTAGATCTGGCAAAATTAGTTTCTACTAAAATTGTTTCAGCAGATGTATCATATAACTTACATCTTGGGTTTAACGTAGAGAGCAATTTAAAATATATCCTATAAGACAAGCAAATTAATTCAGATCCAGGTGCATATTTATAACCATGCATTTTAACATTTAAAGTCAAAGCATCCAGAATATTAGCATTAGTTAAAGATAATTGTAGATTAGGTTGAGTATTAAAATAAACTAGACCATACGCCATCGTAGATTCTATCGAACCCATTAAAGATTGTCTAAAATTTAAATTTCGAGCATCTCGTAATGCAGTTAAAAATGTTTCAGGTAACCCTTTAAGAGTTAACGGCTTAAAAGCAATTTGTATCATGCCAATATGCAATAAATTATACTGTAATTTATATTCAATATCTCTTTTACTCAACAAACGAATAGTTTGTTCTGAAGAATTTAATGCCAAAGATTGTTCAGTTGTTTTAATCAGCTGTTTATTAGAAATCTTATCAAACCAACCATAATCATAAATAGTTTTTATATTAATTTTAGGAATAATCCATTTGTTTAACAAATCAAGGTTTTGAGGTATATCTACCTCTTCCAATCTAGTACTTTTGGTACTATTTTCTCCAAGATCCATGATGAAAGGTTCATATCTATGTCGTATACTTCACATCAATCTCATATTATAATAATAATAATAATAACAATAATAATAATAATAATAACAACAACAACAACAACAACAAAAATAATAATAATAATAATAATACTAATAATAATAATAATAACAATAATAATAATACTAATACTAATAATAACAATAATAATAATAATAATAATAACAACAACAACAACAACAATAACAATAACAATAATAATAATAATAATAATAATAATAATAATAATAACAACAACAACAACAACAATAACAACAACAATAATAATAAATAATAATAACAATAATAACAATAATAATAATACTAATAATAACAATAATAATAATAATAATAATAATAATAATAATAACAATAACAATAATAATAATAATAATAATAATAATAACAACAACAACAACAACAACAACAATAACAATAATAATAATAATAATAATAATAATAATAATAATAATAATAATAATAATAATAATAACAACAACAACAACAACAACAACAATAACAACAACAATAATAATAACAATAATAATAACAATAATAATAATAATAATAATAATAATAATAATAACAATAATAATAATAATACTAATAATAACAATAATAATAATAACAATAATAATAATAATAATGATAACAATAATAATAATAATAATAATAATAATAATAATAATAACAACAACAACAACAACAACAATAACAACAACAATAATAATAACAATAATAATAATAATAACAACAACAATAACAACAATAACAACAATAACAACAACCTTTGATAATGAATTATTAAGAAAAATCCAAGGATTACAACTCAAGTTAAAAACTGAAGATAATATATTCAGCAGAATGCAGAGAATGTTTTCTAGAAATAAAATTTCATACCATGAATATCAGAAAGTTGAAAAGGTAATAGAAATCACCCAAACAAAGGGAAAACATAAGTTAAATCTTTTAACAAAAGCAATGATAGATCAAATATTAAGAAAAATTCCAGAAAAGAAAAGAAAGAAAATGAATTATGTACATCTTGGAGGAATCCAAATTTTAGTTAAATCCACCTTTAAGGAAGGAATTAATTGTCCTATTGTTATTAATTTATCGGATGAACGATTTATCAATGCAAGAGAAGGAAACCTTGGAATAGTAGAAGGAAATTTAGCTTATACTAAGTTATTATTACCTACTATCCAAAATATTGTATCTCATTAAAAGATGCAGATTTTAATGACTCATTAAGTTTTCATTTCCAAGTGAAAAGAAATGACCTATTCAAACCAGGTAATCACATAATGAGTATTTACTATCAAGCTTTATATACAGTTACCAATTCTAGTTATGGAAATGTATATAAAAACAAAGAAATGATTGAAATTGATCAAGAATGTGCAGGTATTGCAAGAATAGTTGAAGCAGAGATTCAACAAGCAATCATTCCAGATGAATATGAGATTCATTTTGGAAAAACAAAGGAAATAGAAAGTTCTAACAATAACCCTAGGCTTTCTTTAGAATATGGAAGAAATTCCATAAAGAAAAGTAATTCTAATCGTTACATTAAGAAAACTTTTGAAATAACTAATATTTCTAGAATTTCAGGAAGAGTTTTCAATGGATTAGAATGGAAAAATAAACAAATCCTAATACAAACAGGAGCAACAGCTAATCATGTCAAAGGAACTTTAATTGAGGGATTACCAACTTATGAAGGTACCCCTTACATCTACAAAACCTTTGAAGGTAATAATTATAGTTGTGTTAAGATGGTAGATTTACCTCTACAATTAGATAATATAAGAATAACAGTCCCTTGTTATATTACCAATCATGAAAATGATAATGATATACTATTAGGAAACGTGTTTTTAAACAGCCTAAATGATTATAGTATAGCAAGAAATGGGATCGAAATAAGTTATAAAAATGATACTTGCTTTATCCCAAAGAAATAAAAGATGCCAAAAGAAATCTCTTTTAGAGTATCAGTCTTTATAGAAATCACCTTGTATGATACAAAATTAACAACTTGTTGTCAAATAGACAATGGTTCAGAAGCTAGCTTAGCGAAACCTTTCCTAATAAAAAATTGGGAAAATAACAAATATAATATCTCTATGATAGGAATAACAGGAGTAAAAGAAAAGCTTACTCTATCAAAAGAATAGGTAGAAATAATTTTAGGATCAAAAATTGTTTCTATAAATAAACTGTTTGCCTATGATAAACTGGAAACTGATTTATTATTAGGTAATGATTTTTTACAACAATTTCAGGATTATCATCAGACACTATATATGATAAGTCTTAAAACTCCATGTGGACATTTCATAAAAGTCCCTAGGAAACAAAATCCGTACCATCTTATAAAAGAAATTGGAAATTATAAAGAAAAATATATAGAAAATATAAAACAAGTTTCTTGTAAATGTCTTAATCTAGAATGGATAAAAGAAAATTTACAAAAATCATATGGAGAAAATCCCTTAGAAAAATGGGAAATGAATCAAGAAAAAGCAATCTTAATCCTAAAAGACCCTAGTGTCATTATCAGGGTAAGACCAATGCTTTACAATGAAGAACATAAAATTGAATTTAAAATTCAAATTAAAGAATTACTTAATCTAAAATTAATTAGACTAAGTAATAGTCCTCATAGTAATGTGACATTTATGGTAAGAAACCATGCTGAAATAAAAAGAGGAAAAGCCAGAATGGTAATAAATTACAAAGAATTAAACAAACATTGTTTATTTGATGGGTATTTTATACCCAACAAAAATAATTTAATAAACCTTGCAAAAGGAAAAACTTATTTTTCAAAATTTGACTGTAAAAGTGGATTTTGGCAAATAAAATTATCGGAAGAATCAATTCCATTAACAACATTTAGTACCCCTAATGGACATTATGAATGGATAGTAATGCCATTTGGACTAAAAAATGCCCCACAAATTTTCCAAAGGAAAATGGATAAAATATTCTCTGACAAAGAATTTTTAATAGTCTATATAGACGACATATTAATATGTTCTAAAACTTATCAAGAACATTTAAAGCATTTAAAAGAATTTTCCGAATTATGTCTACAGAATGGAATTATCCTTAGTCAAAAAAAGGCTGAAATTAATAAAAATGAAATAGAATTCTTAGGAATGATTATTTCAAAAAATGGGATAGAATTACAGTCTCATATATCGAAAAAGATTGAAGAATTTCCTGACAAATTATCAACAAAAGAGGAAATACAAAAATTTCTTGGATGCTTAAATTATGCAGGAGAATTTATTCCTGATTTAGCAAAGAAACGAAATATTCTACAAAAATTAATAAGAAAGTCCAACAGATTAGGATGGACAGATGAACACACACAGTGTGTAAAACAGTTAAAGGAAGAATGTTCCAAACTTCCTAAATTAAGATTACCAGATGAAAAAGATAATTTGGCATTACAAACGGATGCATCAGATCATCATTGGGGTGCATTATTACAAACTGATTTAAACGAAATCTGCAGGTACACTAGTGGTACATTTAATGAAGCAGAAATAAGGTATTCAACAAATGAAAAAGAATTATTGGCAATAGTTAGAGGAATTAGAAAATTTTCAGCATTCCTTCTACCAAAACCATTTATTATTAGAACTGATAATACCCAAGTATCAGGTTTAATATTCAATAAACTTCCATCAGAACCACAATACAGGAGGTTACACAGGTGGCAAGTTTTATTATCATTCTATACATTTAAAATTGAACATATTAAAGGAACTGACAACTTTTTTGTAGATTTTCTCTCCAGGAATGTCCAATATGGACAATAAAACTCAAACTCTGGTTAACCGGATATATGAAAGAATGAAAAAGGTGGAAGAGTCCATCGATGACAAGAGCCATCAATTATTCGTTATCCGAGATGAATTAACAAAACTATCAGAACAAGGCAGAAAATTGCAATACGAAATTAACCAGCTTGGTGAAACACAGGCTGAAAACATGAGTGAATTCATATTATTGTGTGAATACTTGGACACATGTCCAAAAGGGAATTCAAAACCCGCTGGGAATATTACTCCCAACAAAGTGGCAGGAGATGTCCCACTAGCACATAGTGTCAAAAACATCTCGACGGTAAGCAAGGATATGCCGACACCTAAGTCTAAGGACGAAGGTAAAAGCCTAGCAATTAATAAAGATGCTAATAAATCAAAAGAGGAAAAAGGCGCATCCTCTTCAAAAATTGAAAAAATTATTTCTGGGAAATCAGAAAGCACTAACGTTTCCTCGGGAACAAAAGTTTTTTCTTCTTTGTAGGTTGAAAAGAAGAATCTAAAGGAAGAAGAATATCTTGAATTTTCAAGATATATCTACAATCTTCCAGAAGAAAGTGGAGAAACTTACGGAGTTCTTGGAAATACAAGTTTATTTCCTAGAATTTCTATATTTCCTAATGGATCTCCGGGCTTCACAGCTCAATTATTTGAATATGGATACCTGGACAGGATTTATGCAAAACCTGACCTTCAAGAACTGTCCAAATTACCTAAACAATTGTTCAATACAATAAAAACCTATGCACAAGGAGAAGGAGTCTATTGCAGATTCTTTAGCATAGCAATGGAAGGCAAAGACTTGCAATCATATTTTCCCACAATTAATTATATTACAGTGGAAAAATTAAAAGATTTCAACGTTAAGGCCACAGGGGTAGATAAAAAAATCCCTTATCTTAACAAAAAATGGATCCAAACTAAAAAAGCCTTAGGAATAAAAGCGTTATATTTTATTCTTAAGAAATTTTACAATGAAGAATATCAGGTCATTAGTCATACTCCTTATTGGATTTTAATGACAAAAGGAAAAGGAAAATCATCCATCCTAAAGGAAAAAATCCATGATATTGAATTCCACAGACTTGAAGCCACAGAGGAAACTTGGAAGATGGCGTGCAAGTTCTTGGAACATAAACATAAAAATCAAGAAGAAGAGTCATCAGATTGAAGTCTTCAAGAAGAAGAATGGACAGCTGTAAAACAGAATAATCTAGCCGTCAAAAGAAAACAAAGAAGATGACGTAAGCACTTACGTCATAAAGAAAGAGACAAGAGAAAGAAATCTTATCTTATCTCTAAAGATATCTCTTTTCAAAAAAAGATTCCCACCATTGTCGGCCATCCATCAGAATAATTGAAGGACTTGAAGACAAATACAAAAGATTTGGAGGAGCAACCCTACAAAAGAAAAATTGTAACATTAGTCCCTCCTTACATCTATAAAAGGAGAAGCAAATCTCATTAGAAGGCAGACTACATTTGACATCTATCTCCCAATAGAAAAATGCTAGGTACCTTCATTAGTGAGTAAAACACTTCTCCCGTCAGGGAAAAGTATTTCTTTCTAAGTTTGCTATATGTAAAATAACTATAGTGTGTGTAAAAATAATATTATGAAATAAAAGAGTTTGGTTTGTATATCTCTCTCCTCATATATTAAGGATTAGTTCGAAAGTAAAGGTTGCGATCTTTCGCCTAATGGAGGAACAGTAGAGAAGTAGCCGTGTTAGACTGAGGTCGTAAAGGCGAAAACTGTTCATAGCCGGAAAGGAGAACTGCTGCAGTAGTAATAAGAACTGTTCCGACAATAAAAGAGAGAAAGGTATAGACGTCACAACTCTATATTTCATAAGTATTATTTTAATCATACATTATAAGTCATTTTTCATATATTCTAACTAAGAAAGAACATACTTAGTACCTAAAGGGAATAAAATTAATTATGTTATGTTTTGTAACTAATAAACAACATGAAGCATATTCAAGCTGAATTGCATCTAATAAGAAAAAGAGCATGGAGATATAAACTATCTCTATATAAATTAGATAAGTCTATAAAAGAATTAGAACAGGCTTACATGAAAGTACATAGTAAGCATTCTATAACAATGATATTAGCCATCCATGAGATAAGAATGATTAGAATCCAAGAAAAATTGGAATACAATGCTTATATAAAAGAATTGAAAAAAAGCTGTCTTTATACCGCTTAACTTAAATTCCGCATACCATGCAAGATTGCATCATAGCCCCCTTATTGGTATCAGAGCCCTAGAAATATAAAATAAAATTAAAATGAGAAGACCTCATAAAAATACCCAAACATACAAACAAATCAAACATGATTTAAAATATAAATCTGTCGAATATAAAAAATTGAATAAACAAATTAATAAAACTTTGGAAGATCTACATAAACTAGATCATTTAATTACCCAAATATCATTATTAGAATATAAATTCATAATCCAGTTAAAACAAAGAATAAAACAACATAAATGACAGATATACCGCCATTATGTTTCATAGAAGAAAAGGTTTTAGTATTAATACTAAGAATAATGGAAAAATTAAATAAAGATATAAAAGAAAAAATAATAAATCAATTAGTCATATCTATACAAAATGATGAATTCAAGGATGAATTTCCTATAGATTATATATTATTCGGATATGAAGAAATTTTAACTTTATCTGAATACTATTCTGAATGAGTCTCAAAGAGGCAATAGATTTATTACATGACTTAGTAGAAAGTCATAAATAATTAGCCATAAGGTTAAAATTATTAGAAATTGAAATACAATCAATTAAAGAAAATTTTTCGGGAAAATTAATAAATACAATCAAAAGAACAGATAAGTTTGACAAAAATATAAGTCAAAAATATATTAATGATCTGTTGTCAGAAAAAATTTCAAGGAATTATCAAAAAGGTGGTTTTGATGAAAAACTAATAGAAGAATTTTGGGAAAAACAAAAGAGTGAATCTAGTAAAGATATACCAGAACATAGTAGAGAAGATATAGAAAAACAAAATTCAGAATGAATGAAATAGATGAATTAGTATATGCTATGGAAGATCTGGAAATTTCAGATTTAAATTTAAATGTCTTTATGAATAAAGGGGAAACAGGAGGACCCCAAGGAAATTTTAAAGGAGAAAGTTCAAACCCTATAAAACAGGAACAACAAGAACATAATTATGTTCAAAAAGAAAAATGACACAAAGATTTTGTTAGTCAATATAATAACGGTAGATCGAAATATATGCCTAACAGACTTGCTACAAATGAAGCAGGAGTTAATAAATTTCTAAATCTGGATTGTAAAAGAGAACCAGAAAAAGAATTAGATTTATGGGCACAAAATACATTTCTCTATTTTCTTTTAGGAAAAGAAATGCAATATACAGATGAAGAAAAATATGTTATAATGATAAATACTTTTGCTGGAAAAATAAATAATTGGTATTCTGGATTATCTGAGGATGCCAGAGCAATCATTAAAAATAGAACCTTAGAAGGTTTTAAAAAATCCTTGCAAGAAGGAATAGAAAATCTAGTCCAATATATTGGAAATGAATTTTTAATAGGAGAAGGAAATCCTTCATTAAACCGAGAAAAAGTAAGAATAGTAGCAAAAGAGCAATTAGAAAAATTACAGATATGTAAAATGAGTTATATTCAAGAATATACATGTGAATTCGAAGAATATTATTATAAAATATTTGATAGCAGTAAAGACATTGTGACATACATGGAAAAATACTATCAAAAATTACCAGGCTTTTGGGCCACATATTTTAGAGAAGAATATGATAAGGTAAAAACAGATAAAGATACTCTTGGATAAAGAATAACTTTCCTAAATAATAGACTTGGACAATTATGCATGGCACATAATGTTCAGAGAAAAGCTAAAAGAATTAATACATAAATTTATTGTTTAGATACAAATGCAGCAACCCAATGGGGATGCAATGAAAAAACTTACAAGAAAAGAAGAAAATCACGAAAAATGTTAATAAAAAGAAAAAATATGTCAAAGAAAAATTACATTCCTCGGAAAAAGTATTATAAAAAGAAAAATAACTTTAAACCCACGAAGGAAAAATGTAAATGTTACAACTGTGGTGAAGAAGGACATAAAAGTTACGAATGTAACAAAAAACATGTAAAAATATCAAAAATTGATAGAGAAGAAATTGATTCAGACTTGGAATCAATCAAATCAATTCAAAGTAATGAATTTTATGATGAATTATATGAAGAATATTCATCTAGTTCTGAAGAAAGTGATGAATAAGGAAATAGAAGAAGTAGAAAATTCTGTTCAAATAATTGAAACAGAAGAATATCAAAGAGGTTATGCTTTAAAAGCAACCTTTGATAATGAATTATTAAGAAAAATCCAAGGATTACAACTCAAGTTAAAAACTGAAGATAATATATTCAGCAGAATGCAGAGAATGTTTTCAAGAAATAAAATTTCATACCATGAATATCAGGAAGTTGAAAAGGTAATAGAAATCACCCAAACAAAGGGAAAACATAAGTTAAATCTTTTAACAAAAGCAATGATAGATCAAATATTAAGAAAAATTCCAGAAAAGAAAAGAAAGAAAATGAATTATGTACATCTTGGAGGAATCCAAATTTTAGTTAAATCCACCTTTAAGGAAGGAATTAATTGTCCTATTGTTATTAATTTATCGGATGAACGATTTATCAATGCAAGAGAAGGAAACCTTGGAATAGTAGAAGGAAATTTAGCTTATACTAAGTTATTATTTACCTACTATCCAAAATATTGTATCTCATTAAAAGATGCAGATTTTAATGACTCATTAAGTTTGCATTTCCAAGTGAAAAGAAATGACCTATTCAAACCAGGTAATCACATAATGAGTATTTACTATCAAGCTTTATATACAGTTACCAATTCTAGTTATGGAAATGTATATAAAAACAAAGAAATGATTGAAATTGATCAAGAATGTGCAAGTATTGCAAGAATAGTTGAAGCAGAGATTCAACAAGCAATCATTCCAGATGAATATGAGATTCATTTTGGAAAAACAAAGGAAATAGAAAGTTCTAACAATAACCCTAGGCTTTCTTTAGAATATGGAAGAAATTCCATAAAGAAAAGTAATTCTAATCGTTACATTAAGAAAACTTTTGAAATAACTAATATTTCTAGAATTTCAGGAAGAGTTTTCAATGGATTAGAATGGAAAAATAAACAAATCCTAATACAAAAAGAACAAGCTAATCATGTCAAAGGAACTTTAATTGAGGGATTACCAACTTATGAAGGTACCCCTTACATCTACAAAACCTTTGAAGGTAATAATTATAGTTGTGTTAAGATGGTAGATTTACCTCTACAATTAGATAATATAAGAATAACAATCCCTTGTTATATTACCAATCATGAAAATGATAATGATATACTATTAGGAAACGTGTTTTTAAACAGCCTAAATGATTATAGTATAGCAAGAAATGGGATCGAAATAAGTTATAAAAATGATACTTGCTTTATCCCAAAGAAATAAAAGATGCCAAAAGAAATCTCTTTTAGAGTATCAGTCTTTATAGAAATCACCTTGTATGATACAAAATTAACAACTTGTTGTCAAATAGACAATGGTTCAGAAGCTAGCTTAGCGAAACCTTTCCTAATAAAAAATTGGGAAAATAACAAATATAATATCTCTATGATAGGAATAACAGGAGTAAAAGAAAAGCTTACTCTATCAAAAGAATAGGTAGAAATAATTTTAGGATCAAAAATTGTTTCTATAAATAAACTGTTTGCCTATGATAAACTGGAAACTGATTTATTATTAGGTAATGATTTTTTACAACAATTTCAGGATTATCATCAGACACTATATATGATAAGTCTTAAAACTCCATGTGGACATTTCATAAAAGTCCCTAGGAAACAAAATCCGTACCATCTTATAAAAGAAATTGGAAATTATAAAGAAAAATATATAGAAAATATAAAACAAGTTTCTTGTAAATGTCTTAATCTAGAATGGATAAAAGAAAATTTACAAAAATCATATGGAGAAAATCCCTTAGAAAAATGGGAAATGAATCAAGAAAAAGCAATCTTAATCCTAAAAGACCCTAGTGTCATTATCAGGGTAAGACCAATGCTTTACAATGAAGAAGATAAAATTGAATTTAAAATTCAAATTAAAGAATTACTTAATCTAAAATTAATTAGACTAAGTAATAGTCCTCATAGTAGCCCAGCATTTATGGTAAGAAACCATGCTGAAATAAAAAGAGGAAAAGCCAGAATGGTAATAAATTACAAAGAATTAAACAAACATTGTTTATTTGATGGGTATTTTATACCCAACAAAAATAATTTAATAAACCTTGCAAAAGGAAAAACTTATTTTTCAAAATTTGACTGTAAAAGTGGATTTTGGCAAATAAAATTATCGGAAGAATCAATTCCATTAACAACATTTAGTACCCCTAATGGACATTATGAATGGATAGTAATGCCATTTGGACTAAAAAATGCCCCACAAATTTTCCAAAGGAAAATGGATAAAATATTCTCTGACAAAGAATTTTTAATAGTCTATATAGACGACATATTAATATGTTCTAAAACTTATCAAGAACATTTAAAGCATTTAAAAGAATTTTCCGAATTATGTCTACAGAATGGAATTATCCTTAGTCAAAAAAAGGCTGAAATTAATAAAAATGAAATAGAATTCTTAGGAATGATTATTTCAAAAAAGGGGATAGAATTACAATCTCATATATCGAAAAAGATTGAAGAATTTCCTGACAAATTATCAACAAAAGAGGAAATACAAAAATTTCTTGGATGCTTAAATTATGTAGGAGAATTTATTCCTGATTTAGCAAAGAAACGAAATATTCTACAAAAATTAATAAGAAAGTCCAACAGATTAGGATGGACAGATGAACACACACAGTGTGTAAAACAGTTAAAGGAAGAATGTTCCAAACTTCCTAAATTAAGATTACCAGATGAAAAAGATAATTTGGTATTACAAACGGATGCATCAGATCATCATTGGGGTGCATTATTACAAACTGATTTAAACAAAATCTGCAGGTACACTAGTGGTACATTTAATGAAGCAGAAATAATAATAATAATAAGAATAACAACAACAACAACAACAACAACAACAACAATAATAATAATAATAATAATAATAATAATAATAATAATAATAATAATAATAATAATAACAATAATAATAATAATAATAATAATAATAATAATAATAATAATAATAATAATAATAATAATAAACAATAATAATAAGAATAAGAACAATAAGAACAACAACAACAAACAACAAACAACAACAACAACAACAACAACAACAACAACAACAACAATAATAATAATAATAAGTGTGAGATAATAAAAAAAAAACAAGAGACTTGTTAGTGAAAACCTTTCGAGGCACCACCAGTAAAGTGTTAGTCATAAATCTAGTGCTAAAGTTGGATTGTAGAAGTCTGACTTCAAAATTGAAAGTTTGACAAAGATGAAGTTTAGATTGATTGGATAGACCAGGCCATTTAATCCATAATGCATGTCATGATCATTAGAATTGACCACCATTATCAATGGAGTCCATTTATTTATTTTTTTCTTCTTAAAAGGATCAAATATTATTTCTTCTTATTTTGTGTCTCACTCAAGTCGATCTTGAGATAGTCTTCATTAAGCAAGCAGAAAATAATTTCAAAATTGCAACTATCTCGTTATTTGCACAAACAAAGTTTGGCTAGCCCATCAATCATGACATGATTCATGTAATAGTGATATGTATAGTAACGTGTCAGCAATTGACAATTTTTGAATACAAGGTTCAATTATTGTTGGAGGGTGGAAACAATATAACAAATTTGAAGTTGGAAGTTCTGAACAATTAGAGATGTTTCCAAGATTATCAAGGTGAGCTGACTAGCAGGACCCTACATAATGGGATTAGCAAGACCCTCCTATGTAATGGGATTAGCAGGACCCTCCTACATAATGGGATTTAGGTTGGCAGGACCCTCCTACATAATGGAATTTAGGTTGGCAGGACCCTCCAACACAATGGGATTTAGGTTAGCAGGACTCTCCTACATAATGAGATTTACGCTAGCAGGACTCTCCTACATAATGTGATTTAGAATAGTAGGACCCTCCTGGACAATGGGATTAATAGGATCCTCCTACATAATGATATTTGGTTATTTTCATCTACGATAAACACTTCCTAGTCTGAGTTTTTTTTTTTATTATTATTTTTTTTAAATTCACATTTGCTAATAACTCACAAACTTTTTTCAGTGAAAACTGGGGCAAAAATTTTGTTTATTTCTTTTGTCTGTGGTGGTTTTCAGCTTTCTTCAAGTGAAACATGGATTTGAAATTCAAGAACAAAATTTCAACTGTTTTCAGATTGATCAATCCCCATGATAACCAGAATCAGCTTCTTTAAAGCATGTAGCAGTCTGACTTCCTGACATCTATTTCTATTCAACTACTGATCAATAAAACAAGGAGACATTTAAGAACATTTTCAAATTGTCATTTCGAAGAGAGCAAAAAACTCACTCTAAGTGGCAAGTTAAGCATCAAATTCAATTCAAGATCAAGAGACTCACCCAAAAAATCAAGGTGATATCTCAAAGTGAAGACTCAAGTGAAGACTCGAGAGAAGTTGTATAAATAGGAGCTTGTACTTTTATTTTCCTTTTGACTATTAGCTTTCAATTTTTAAATGTAAGGATAAGAGCCGCGATTTGGAGCCTCGATGGACCCTCACTTAATTTCAAACTCATCGCCTCATCTCCTTGAACTACATGTGACCTTATTTCCTTATAACCCGGGATATGTAGGATATCCAAAACCAAGACTCTGTCGCACAATTTTTTCCTTCAAATACAAGTCCGATCAAAATTTGTCACGTTATCTACTTCTTTGTCTGAAAACTCTTCGTGTTTCCAGTCAAAGAGGGGCAAACTGTAGACACGTAATTTTTGACCAAACATAAAATTTTATACTATTTTTATTCCTTAAATATTTCTTTCATGTCAAGTTAGATATTTTAACTTTGTCTTATTTTAGTAAGTTTATTTTAAAAGATTTGAAAACTACAAAAATAATATGTTGTCTTTTAATTTAAATTTTAATAAATAAGCTAGTATTTCTTAATTACATTTTAAAATTAATTATTTAAATCTTCTTATATTTTATTAGTTCAAGATAATGAGTTAATATTTTTATAATCTATATATAATTTAAATAAAAATAATTACTAACCTACACTACCCCACTTCCCACCCATTTCCTAGCATACATCAGCAACTACACTCCACACTCCCTCACACACGACCCCACTTCACCATACCCCAACTCCACTCCACTACCCTCAACACCCAACCCCTCTACACACTCCTATATACTCTACAGACAACACACAAACGAAAAGGGCAACCAAAAATTCTGCACAACAAAAGAAAAAGAACACAATACGTACACTTCTCACAATACACATACATACACACAGACGTACAGCAAAAAGAAGAAGAAAAAAATTAGCCAACAATCCCACAAACCAAAACAATCAACATCACTGCAATCTGCACACACACGCTGCACACATTACACGAGAAAACCAAAAGAAAACACAACACAAACACGAAGGGAGGAACCAAAAAAAAAAAAAAAACACATACACGCACAAACACCAAGAACCATCAGCAAAACAAACAAAAATACAACACATCCAAACCAAAAAAGCAAAAAGATTTGTGAGCGTTCTAATCGAGTTTCGGTTAAGATTTTGTGGTTCTTGCTTCTTCATTTAAGGTATAACTTTGCCTTAAATCTTTAATTTATTTATGAGATGTGATGTAATTTTATGATGCTTTTTTCTTTTATATATAGTTTTGTTTCATTCATATTGAAATGAATTTGGAATTGAATATATTTGTTGTTATTTATTGTTGTACAATTTTGATGCTTTGAATAAGTTTCTAGTTTATGTCATGTAGAATTTCATTGAATATGAAAAATTAAATAAGGATTTAGAGTTAGTACATGGAGTTTTGTTTTATTTAGAATAACAATCTTTGGCTTAAGATAGGTAGAATCATTAATTGAATTACTATTGCTATAAAATTTCTATTTTTTTTTTTAAATTTCAAATTCGCCGTTGCTGGGGATACTATACAGTTTCTATTGGTGTTAACACTTTCGAATTTTAATCTAAAGGAGCTTATATAATAAGTCATATCATTTTTTTTTTGTTTACTATTTAAATTTAACTTGTTGGACCTTATACAAATTTAGGTGGAGTCAATAGTAATGATTTGCATTGAATAAGTTGTTTTAGATTTATAAAGGAAAATAATTATTTTTAACGTTAAACAAACTTCTAAAATATTTGTCTCAATTAAGAATGTGGTTACACATCCTTTTTTGTGGGACATTAAAAGAAACTCAAGGATGCGGTTACACACCTTGACCAAATTATTTTAATAATTAACTTTTATTAATTTAAATCAAGAGGTGTAAATAGATATTATTAGGTGTGAGGTACTCGAGAGGAAAAAATAGTTATGCCTCTAAATGTCAAGACCAAGAATGCGGTTACGCATCTAGGTCTAGGCTAATAAAAATTTAACAATAAAAAAATGCGAGCAAATCTTGGCCTGCAACAACAACAACAACAACAACAATAACAACAACAATGATGATGATAATAATAATAACAATAACAATGATGATGATGATGATATTATAATAATAATAATAATAATAATAATAATAATAATAATAATAATAACAACAACAACAACAACAACAACAACAACAACAACAACAACAACAATAATAATAACAATAACAATAACAATAATAATAACAATAACAATGATGATAATAATAATAACAACAACAACGACAACAACAATGACAACAACAACGACAACAACAACAACAACAACAACAACACAACAACAACAACAACAACAACAACAACAACAACAACAACAACAATAATAACAACAATAATTTCATTCAAGTATAAGTCAATAAAAGCGACCATGCTAAAACCACGAGACTCGAGGGATGCCTAATACCTTCCCCTCGGTCAACAGAATTCCTTACCCGAATTTCTAATTTGCAAACCAAATAAAGAGTCATTTCCTTTTGGTTAGGGATTAAAGAAATGGTGACTTGGAACACCATAACTCAATTCCAAGTGGTGACTCTGAAAAAAATAAAATGATTCCGAATCATTACTGTCACTTAAATTGGAAAAACCCTCCGCCGTGCGCGAAAAAGGGGTGTGACATCCCAGAGATGTCACACCCCTTTTCGACCGGCGGAAGGGGTTTTCCAATTAAAGTGATGGTATTGATTTAGAGATTATTTTAATTGTTTTTCAGAGTCGCCACTTGAAATTGAGTTATGGTTGTTCGAAGTCACCCCTTTTTATCCCTAATCAATAGGAAATGACTCTTTGTTATGATCTGCGAACTAGATATTCGGGTAAGGAATTCTATTGATCGAGGGGAAGGTATTATGTATCTCTCGAATCCCGTTGTTCTAGCACGGTCACTTTTATTGACTTATACTTATTTTAATTATTTTTTGGATATATTTTTATAGGCCATGATTTGCTCGCAATTTCTATTTGTTGAACTTTATTTGGCGTCGACCTAGATGCGTAACTGCATTCTTGATCTTGACATTTAATAACTTAGAAGCATAACTGCTTTCTTCTTTCGAGTGCATCACCTAGTATTCTCTATCTACGAATTTTAGTTTAAATTTAATGGAAGTTAACTGTTAAAAATATTTTTACCAAGGTGTGCCACCACATCCTTGAATTTCTTTTACCGTCTCAAAAACTTTATTTGGTTCTAACCTAAATGCGTAACCGCATTCTTGGTCTTGACATTTAGAGACATAATTGTCTTCTATTGTCGCACCTAATAATTTTTTTACCTACACATTTGATTTGAATTAATAAAAGTTAATTGTTAAAAGGGTTTGAGACAAGGTGCATCACCACATCCTTGAATTTCTTCTAAGCATCTCAAAAAAAAGATGTGTAACCACATTCTTAATTGAGAGAAATTTAATTACGTTTGTACTCGTCCAATGTATAATAGATCCTAAAGATATACCTATTATTATGTTAAAACAGTCTAAAAGTAAATGGCAACGTCAAAATGTTAAAGTAACCTAAAAACCTTTTCTATATTTCACTTATCACCTTCCCCCCATAAAATATTACATTTAATTAATTAAATCTCATCTTATTAACATAATAATATTTCCAGTCGTTAACAAAACAGAGCATTTTATTCGAGATATGTTTTTTTTACTATTCTAATTATAAATAATATTTTTTAATGAATGATAGAAAAGATAATTAACAAATTAAGGTCACGCTTTAATTAATTATTAACGATACGTGTTGATATATCTTAATAACAAAAGAAAATATCTTAAAATAACACTTTTTATTTCTGTAAGCTAGTAGACCCAAATCTAATATCCTAATTAATGAACCCATAAAATTGCTTTTTTAGAGAAAAATAAAAGTAAAAAAAAACCATCTTTAGTATTTATGCTAAATTTAAACTAGCATTAGATCTATGACCTATAGAATACCAAGATTCTAAAACACTTTAAATGATAAGATTAAATTGTATAAAAAATGCATTTTTGGCTAACAAACAATGATTTACTTAGTCCGTTTTTAAATTATGCTATCAACGAATAACTCAAAACTATGTGAAAATTAATTAACAACAATCCACGAGTCACGTTTCGACTTTGATAAAATAGAGCGAATAAAGAAAAGTATTGATTCCTTGGCGAGCAAGAAGCAATTATACGTTATATCATATTTTAATCCAAATTCAACACTACAAATATTTACATGTATTTCAATATTATAACGGCAAAGCTAAACACACATGAAATTTGAATAAATTCACGACATCAGAATTAAGTACTATATAATCATGAAAAATCAAATATAAAATAAATGTTGAATAGTACCTCTTGCGAAAATTAACTCACGAAAGGAAAGCAATTCTAACAGGGAACCACGAACTCGAAACCACGAAAACAAACCTCGAACTCAACCTTTGTTTGGGAGTAAAAGAAAAAATGTATAATAAGAGGACGAATACGTAAGTTGTGTGAGCGTGCAGACGGAAGTCTATTGCTGAAGTTTTTTCTGTTTTCCTGTACGTTTTGTGTGTCACTGTGTGTTGCCTCCCTTTTTTTTTTCGTGCATGTGTGTGTTAATATATATGTGTATTGTTGTGCAGAATATAGGAAGGGTTGTTCTTTGTGAGGGGAAAGTGGGGGGCTGTGAGGGTGAGTGCTGAGGATCATGCTAGGGAGTGGGGGAATGGATGTGCAGGTGGGGTAGTGAATTTAGGATTAGATGTTTTGGGTAGTTTTGATTAATTTCTTCTAATTAAATATAATGTAAAAATTGTTTAGTAAAAATATTAGTCAATTATTTTGAATTAATAAAAAATAATTAAATTCAAACAGCTAGTCTAAAAATATACTTAAAACACTAGTTTATTTACAAAACTCTAAATTAAAAGAAAACATATATTTTGTAGTTTTCAAATTTTTTGAAATAAACTTACTAAAATACGATGATTTTTTTTTTTTTTTTATGTAGACCTAGAAGAAATATTTAAGGAAAAAAAAATGGGGTAAAACTTTATGTCCAGTCAAAAATTATGTGTCTACAATGGGACAAGGAAATAGGACAACTCCTATAGACTCTTTTTGCCACTACCGAGTAACCAATCGGGGTAGACATTGAAAAAGGTTCTTCTAACACATCAGGGAGTATTTCAAATTTCATAGCCACAAAAGGTGTAACAAAAGACAAAGTGGCACTGGGGTCTAATAATGCATAAACATCAATAGAAAAGACTTGCAACATACCCATCACCGCATCCGGGGAACTCTCTTGTTCACCTCAGGATTGAAGAGCATAGAAGTGGTTCTTCTTGGGAGCATCGGAGTTTGAACCAGGAAGAGGAGTTTGCTTATCATCCCTCCCTTTGGTCGTACGGGTTGGGCAATCTTTAAATTGATGACCACTCTTTCCACAACCATAGCACACACCCATGCCGGCAAGACATTTACCATCATGCTTCTTACTGCACTTGGCACAAGTAGGCCTCTCCATGGAAGATCCACCATTATTTCCTCCTTGAGGCTTAGGGTTAGACACCCAATCTTTGTTGACCCATGGAGCACTAGAGGAGCCTTGGTTGGAAAACCTCTTCTTGAACCTTGGTCTACCTTGACCCTCAAACTTACCCTTAGAAGAATTTCCATCATCGGTCCTTGCCCTCTTTACCTCTCTATTCTTCTTCCTAAGCCTTGTATCCTCAACTTGTTGAGCATACACCATTAGACGTGCGATATCCATACTATCATGGAGCATTTCCACACGACATTCTTCTTCAATCGAGTCGGACACACCCGTCACAAACCGACTCATCTCATCCCTTGGATTAGACACCAAAGACGGGGCATACTTGGACAACTTAGTAAATTTCAAAGAATATTCTTGGACATGCATACCTCCTTGACGAAGGTTGATGAATTCCTCCACTTTTGCTTCCTCTTTTCTCGAGGAAAGAACCTATCAAGGAATACTTTCTTAAACACTTCCCAATCTATGGGACCCTCTCCCTCTGACCTATTATTCTTCCAATGACTGTACGATACTTGGGCCACATCCTTCAATTGATAAGAGACTAGTTCGGCTCTCTCTATAGAAGTCACCCCCATAGCATCAATTATCTTGTAGATCTCTTCCACAATCTCTTGTGGATCTTCAATCACTTTGGAACCAAAGAACATATGAGGGCTCATTCTTGTGAGGTCTCTCAACCTTGAAGCCATGGTTCTCACATTAGGGTTTACACGGGGCCCAACACGTCGGTTGGCATGGGCCGTCATAGATTGGGCTTTAGTCGTCGTGACTTGAGTCAATGTTTGGAGAGCCGCCCTTATTTCCACATTGGTCATAGACCCCTCATCATTATGAGGGTCTTAAGGAGCTTGGGGAGGAACTCCCTCATTCACATTCTCCTCTTCCATCCTCCTTTCATTTGCCCTTCTTGTATTCATAACCGATAAACACAAGAGAAGGGTTAGGAAAAAGGACTTCGTAGAGTTAGGACTCTAAAGCATGACTAAGGAGTAATGAATGAAGTGAACTTTCCTAAACATATTATAGCCTCTCATTCATAAGTGTGGCACGCTTCACACTCATGAACAAGACTCTACTAGACGTGGTTTATGAGACATCAACCTAAAAAATATCTGAAAACCTTATGCTCTGATACCAAGTTTGTCACGACCCAGGGGTACCCCCTAGATGCAACACAGTGTACTTCACCCCGAAGGGGTCTCATAGAAGCCCTTAACATACATAAACATAGGAAATAGAAATGATGCGGAATTTAAAATTTTACAATCAAAGTCTTTCTATTAAATTCAAAAGCGAAGTCTATACATTGTCTAATTAACCATCTACTGCAATAGAACATCAATAGGGTAATAGCCCTTTACAATCAAAAGTCTCAAAAGTAGTCTATAAGAACAACAATTAGAACTGAATGACATCTTGTCCTCGAACAATGAGGACTCAGCACAAGTCTTGGAGATAAGCAATCCAAGCCTTTGTCAAGAAAGGAAGTACACTTCACCTAGCCGTAACCTACACTTTTCAAAAAGATAGAAGAAATTGGGGTTAGCACAAATATGTACTGAGTGTGGAATCATGCATAAAAATCCTTGAAATATGATAAAAAGGATATTTTGGTTGAAAAGTATGCATTTGCCAAGTTTGATAATCACCATGCACTTTTAATTAAAACACTAATCATAAGCACCTTTATCATGTAAGAACATTATAACACAATAGAACAATATTTTTGGTAACTTTAAGTTATACTTGTGTAATGTATGATTGGCATCCCATAATACCAACCACACTAAGTACTCCTTGAGGCCACCCTAGTCATACATAACATACATAGACCTCATCATAGTCAATACTCATAGACAAGGAAATAGTCATGTACATTAATTTGAACATAAGGAAAGTCATCCATAGCAACAATCCATTCAACATACCTTAATATGTTTTCATAGCATAAGAAACCATCCCATAACCCCTTTCAATGTCTACTTGTGCAATGTAAAAGTGAAGTCCCATACCCCCACTCCTACTAAGTAAATCTCATCAAGAAGTCATAAGTATAGTTTGTGTCATATCCATTATCTTGTCATGTAGGGAAAATTAGCCATAACCGACATAGACTATGTGAGCTACATGGAATCCGGTGTCATGTAACGCCACATTGATAGAAGGTGTCCTACTTTCCTAAGGTGGAACTAAATGTATTAGGTTGTAGGTGGATCCACTAGCTAAAGACCTATGTGGGCACATAGTTATGGGATAGGAAGATTGCTTCTAGAAACCCGACCTATTGTATTGGCGAAGGAGCTTCCATCTCATGAGAATAATTTAGATGACCCGGCCTATTGTATTGATGGGAGGGCTTCTACCTCATTTTCCATATCCACTCGGTGCTCAGCATTATTTCCAAAATTATACATAATTAGTCTTTAATTTCAATTACATGTGTGAAGGAATATTTTGCCTTTCATTCAATACAACTCATAAAATAGCTCATAGATTTAATTAGGTGAGAATGGACTTTTAACATTAGAATCATCATTAACATGTGAGTAAACCTTTCACATCATATTCATAGTATTTCATGAGAATAGCCTTTCAATCAACACAACAACATTATCATTATCCTAGACAATTCATACATAGTCATGTGTAAGGGTAAGGGGAGAATGATCTTTCAACAATACCACAATTTACACAGTAGTCATAGGATCTTCACTCTCTAAGTGAATCATAAGTTCATACACAACTTTCATCAACATGTACAAACCTTCATAATTTACCCTTCAAGGGTTATGAATCATGTATCACAATCACACTAGAAATACTACATTAGACATGCATAAAACAAGATTCGATAACTAAAATAGCATAGACACAATTCATAGTATTCATTTTGCATCATAGTATTCATTTTGTATCAATTCACCTATCACAATTCATGAAATTGGGTCATGGGGGAAATTCATTGGTTCATTGGGGACTTTATTATAAAATCACCATAAAAAAACAATTCAATCATAATGTAAGACAATTAACTCATTGAAATCGTTTTAAAGAAGAACCCATGATTACATTGAAAAACCCTAAGTTTTGGGAAAATCAACAAGTTGAAATAGAGAGTTTAAGGGCTTCATGGAAGAAAGCTTTCCATGAATCAATACTCCCATACCTTGATTGGAGATCCTTCATGAAATTGAAGAAGAAAGGCTGCTCCTTGAACCCTAAGCTTGACCTTGTTCTTGCTCTTCAATGGAGTCTTAGAGAGAGAGAGATATTGGAGACGGGAGTTGTTTTTTAGTTAAGTTTTATAAGTTCTGAGGTTTTAAAGAAGTGGTTAATAGTTAATAACTACTTATACATGTCTAAATAACTAATATAAACCATCCCCACACTTGAATAATTAAAATAAAATTTACCTAAATTAACTCACCGTAGGTCGAAACTTGAGACAACTTTACATATTCCATCCACAACCCCCACCCACGGGGTGTGGATGGACCCATGGACCGTACTAGTCACTCGGGGGTTGGGTCTATGGCTTGTCATTTTTGCCAAGGTCCAGGCCTCACTCACGAGACCCCACCACGGGGCGTGAGTGGGTCTATGAACCGTACTTCATGCTCGTAGTTTCTTTCATAGACTTGGAGAATTGGGGGAGTTCTAGCCTCAACTCATGACCCTTATATATGAGGCATCAGTCTACCCATGGGGCATGGGTGCCCATTTCGTGGGTGACTGCCTTTAGACAGCTTTTTGGCTGCAAACTAAGGCCCTCCTCAAGGAGCCTTGGTTGGTCCTTGGGGGGGTCATGCCTTGACGTTTAGGTCCTAACACACTTGTACTAAATTAGGGAGGTTAGTTTAGGACTCTAATATTTACGTTCAACCCTATTTAGGCTACTAGGTTACATGTTAGGCTCTAGCTTAGTTCGTTAGATTTCTGGGGTGTTACGGGTCCGCCATCAAGAGTCTCATTGTTGTGGCTTTCGATTCCCCCAATTCAAGTTATTTATAGATCGCATATGGTATTAGGTTGATGCTTGCTCCCAAATTGCATAGGACTTTAGCAAATTGGAGCATGCCGATGGTGCAAGGGATGGTGAAATCTTCGGGATCTTCTATCTTTTTGATCAGAGCCTTAGTTATAATTGCATTACAACTATGGGACACTTCTACTTTCTCAAAATCCAAGATCCTTTTCTTTGTGACTAGCTCCTTCATAAACTTGGCATAACCCGGCATTTCCAACAATGCTTCCACAAGAGGGAGATTAATTGATAGTCTTGAACAACGATAAAAACTTCTTGAACTTCGCATCCTCATTCTTCTTCTTTAGACGTTGGGGAAATGGGGGATATATTTTGGGTAAAGGTTGCATAACTTTGGGATTGGATTGTGTTTCTCCATTTCTTTTTGTGGTCCTTTGGCAATGCTTTGATTGATAGGTGTCTCTTCTTCCTCCATACCTTTGTCTTCTTCATGCATTTGAGCTTCTTCATTGCCCGTCACATCACCTATTGCTATCTCTCCACTACGAGTTACCATAGCCAGCCCTCTATCATCATCTTCAATTGTCATTTTTGGTTTCAATTCTGTTGAAAGTAAACTCAACTGACCTTCAACTATCTTGATTGCATCTGTGCGAGAGTTCACTTTATTGTTCAATGATGAAAAGTCAGCTTTCATCCTTTTCAAAAAATCATCCGAACCTTAAACTTTATTAAGGATGTGTGACAGCAAATCATTCACCCAGGGACTACTTGCACCCCCTTTTGATTTTAGGCTCTCACTCGAGTGAGTGTGATCATCTTCATGGTCATCCTCTCTTCTCCAATAATCACTTTGCTTAGCCCAATCTTGATAGTATCTCCTTTTCTCTTCCCCATTGTGATAGTTCCAACCATGATTCCCACCTTGCTATAAATAGCGTGGGTGGAAACCCTCCTCATATATCTTGGAGATCCAACCTTGATTCTCCCCCGTCTTTGAATAACTTGAGGAAGAACCCTCATCAACTCAAAACACTCCACTTGTCCCCCTGGGTTTTCCCGCATTTTCCATCATATGCTCTTGTAATAGCTCCATTCAGGAAAACATTTTATTGATGTTTGCATCCCTTTCTCTTTCCTTATCAAGTTGTTCTTGTGTCATTCTAAAACAAAAAGGAGAGACTTGATCCTCCTGAGTGTACCAAGCTTGATTTATTTTCGTCATGTCATCAAGAAGAAATGAAGCCACCTCAAATGATTGCAATATTATTCCCCCTCGTACCAATTGATCAACCACTCCTTTATTAACCGAATCAACACTTCGGTAAAAATATTGGATTAGCAAATCATTTGGTAGCCCGTGAGTTGGGCATTTATGTAAGAGTTTCTTAAACCTCACCCACATTTCATGGATGGGTTCACCCTCCCATCTCTTGACACCTTGAATGTCATCTCTAAGTTTCATCATCCTTGATGGGGGAAAGAATCTTGCATTGAATGCTATAATCAGCTCCTCCTATGATGTGATGGAATTATTCGGAACTTGGCCAACCACTTGCTAGCCTCCCCCGTTAAAGATAGTGGAAATAACTAAAGACATATTGACTCTTGTGATACATTCTTGAATGAAAATGGGCTGCACACCTCTGTAAAATTTCTTATATGCTCATGCAGGTCTTCATGTTCTAGCCCCCCATAGAGTCCCCTCATTTGGAGGAGATGAAGAGTTTTGCTTGTGACCTCAAATATTGCCTTCCCATCAGCTTGTGGTATGCAAATTGCACCCATTTCACCTGATTGAGATGGGTTGTAAACATTATTGATATCATCGATACCGTCCCGATGACCTGCATGACTACCATTCACCTCTTCCTCACTAATTTTTACTTCTATGTAGTCCAACCACACTACACAATGTAGCCTAAGCCAATTCAACTACATCCAACAAATTCAAAAGTCAAATCTTCAATCAAAGAACTCTAAGTAACGCTACTCCACGGCAGCGGCGCTATTTTGATTAATGTTTCAAGGACACTTCATCAAATTCTAAGCGTCAACGATCGTTAATTAGTATATAACCCAATCAACTGAGTTGGGGTCGATCTCAAAGAGAGTAGCTTTCTTTGAATTCAAATACAAAAGTATGACAATGACCTTTGCAGGTGAGCACCACACACTTAAATAGTTTAACAATCAAATTTTCAGGATGTCTTTACCAACACACTTTAAAGTATTAATAAGAAACAATCAAATAATTAGAAGACACTTGGGGGATTAACTAACCAGCTACCAAATTCAACTTAATGGGTGTATATCATTACCGATAATGCTAATTCGTCATGGGTAGAATGGGCTATAAGTAAAACAACTTTCTCTCAAACAATTGCTTTATTTTTGTTGATTTCTCTAGCACCTCAACACTATCCATGAGCTAACTAGCCCACGTTCTCATCAAATCCACTCTTTCGAGCTAGATACAAAGGCTGGGTCTTGGGTTTCACTTTCTCAAGATAAAATCGTCAAGACCCACTACTAAGGATGCCAAATTACTACGTTGATTCCATACTTCTCTCTCAAGCAAGCACAAAACTCTGAAATCTATCACACCAAAGATGCAATAATGAATTTAAACCACCATAATAATTTATACCCGCTTCAGATTAACACCAGCAATCATTAATCAATAACACCCATTTAGTAGAATGCAACAATTGGTCACATTGTCAAACCCCTAAGGTTAGGGTTTTAGCCAATCATGGAGAAAATATGAAAATCAATACCTGCCACATTTTCTATAGCTGGGTAAATGAAATTGGAAAGTTAAAATCAACTAAAATCTTCTCTATTACAAATTCTCAATGAAAAACCTTGCTAAAATCACTTGAAATCAACAATGGTAGTGTTTTTGCTCTCAATCTTTTGTTCCTCACATTTACGAATACCTTTTCTCTCTTGCAAAAACTAATTTATGCAAGTCCGATGTGTGGCTGTTTGGGATCAATCTGTGAGGTAAGTCAGGCTTTGCTGACCGTTCGGCGACTCATCGATTTTCCTTCATCTCACCTTCATTTTTCACCTTTTCTTAGTCCAACCACTGTAATTTTAGGCAAGCCAGATCGGGATCATCGAGTGATTTCGCGATGCACCCTTTTTCCTTTTATCTCGCCCATCAGCACTTATTTAGATCTCCATCAGTACTTTCGATGATCTGGTCATCCATCACCGATGCGATCGGCGTCACGCCGATTGAAGTTGCTGTTCGTCGAAGCTACTCCTAATCTAGCCTTAGTGTTCTGTAACTTTAGGCGGTAGAGTGGCAACTAGGAGAGTCGCCGAGTGACATCGGCGGTCATTAGGCTTGTTTTTCCCTTCTCTTTTTCACTCGTATTTTCTCTATTGCTTATTTCTGTCCTAGCTTTGTTCCTCAATCCATATATATGAAGATCAAGGGTTTTACATTAGTTGGTGGCAAAAAATAAGTATTTAAGGACACTAAATCATTATAAATATAACCCTAAATGAGTCCAAATCTAGGACTTATCAGTAAGGTTATAACTTATACTTCTAGACAACTTAAGGTCTATGAGAAGAACTACCCGACTCATGACCTCGAGCTTGCAATAATAGTTTTTCCCCTAAATATTTGGAGACATAACTTGTATAGTGTTCATGTTGATGTGATCATAGTTCATAAGAGCCTCCAGTATGTGTTCACGCAGAAAAGTTTGAATCTTTGTCAGAGGAGATAACTTGAATTTTCCAAGGACTATGAAATGAATGTGATTTACCATCATGGTAAGTCCAATGTAGTGGTTTATGCTCTCAGCAGACTCTCTATGGGTAGTGTAGCACATGTTGAGGAAGAAAAGAAAGAGTTAGCCAAAGATGTTCACCGGCTTGCTCTCTTAAAAGTTTGCCTGAAAAACACATTAGATGGTGGTGTGATAGTTTAGAATGGGTCAGAGTCTTCATTGGAAGTGGAGGTTAAGAAAAAAAAACAGATAGTGATCCTATATTTTTTTTGTTGAAAGGTGCACTTATCAGCAGAAAGTTGAGGTTCTTTCCCAAAGGGAAGATGGTGTGCTTCGTTACTAGGGTAACTTATGTGGTCCTAATGTGGGTGAATTGAGGCAACATATACTTACCAAAGCTCCTAATTCTAGGTATTTCATTCATCCAGGTGCCACTAAGATGTACCGTGACCTATGGGAAGCTTTTTGGTTGAATGGCATGAAGAGGGACATAGCAAATTTTGTGACTAAGTGTCCTAACTATCAATAGGTTTAGGTAGAACATCAGAAAATAGGAGGTATGACTCAAGAGATTAACATTCCTACATGGAAGTGGGAAGTGATGAACATGGACTTCATTACGGGTATACCTCGTAGTCACAGATAACATGACTCCATTTGGGTGATAGTAGACAGAGTCACTAAGTCCGCTCACTTTTTGGATGTCAAGACTACAGATTCATCATAAGACTATGCCAAACTCTACATCAGTGAGATAGTCAGGTTGCATGGGGTTTCGTTGTCTATCATCTCAGATAGTGGTCCTCAGTTTACCTCTCATTTCTTGAAATTATTTCAGAAAGGTCTTGGTACTCAGGTAAATCTCAGTACAATATTTCATCCACAAACAGATGGTCAGACAGAGCGTACCATTCAGACCTTAGAGGACATGTTGAGAGCTTGTGTGATCAATTTCAAGGGTAGTTGGGATGATCACCTACCTCTCATAGAGTTTACCTATAATAATAGCTTTCATTCTAGTATTTAGATAGCCCCATATAAGGCACTATATGGGCGTAGATGCAGCTCCCCAATCGGTTGGTTTGAAGTAGGTGAAACAATCTTGATTGGGCCACATTCGGTTCATGTGGCTATGGTGAAATTTCAGCTCATCAACGGTAAGATAAGGACTGCTTAGATTCATTAGAATTCCTATGTAGATGTGAGGAGAAGGGACTTAGAGTTTGAAATCAATGATTGGGTTTTCCTGAAAGTGTCACCTATGAAAGGGGTGATGAATTTGTCAAGAAAGAGATGCTTAGCCCTAGATATGTCGGTCCCTACAGAATCCTGAGAAGGGTTAATAATGTCGCCTATGAGTTAGAGTTGCCAACAGAGCTAGTAGGGGTTCATCCAGTCTTTCACATATCCTTGTTGAAGAAGTTTGTGGGTGATCTAGCATCAATAGTACCATAAGAGAGTGTGGTTGTGAAGGATAGTCTCACTTATGAAGAGGTGCTAGTTGAAATTCTTGATCGTGAGGTTCGTAGGTCGAGAAATAAGGAAGTCACTTCAGTGAAGGTTTTGTAGAGAAGTTGCTCTCTAGTCTCTTAGTTTACTCTTGTGTAAATCAGTCTCAGTACCTTATTTCCTCAGTTATCCTTGCATTTCAGCATATTTGCATATACATGGAACTCAATCTAGTTAAATATCAATATCTAGTACTGGGTGGTAGGGATTGTAGCTCCTTCCCTCCATACTACGCTTGTTTAGACTTCCTTCGAGAACAAATGACCTCAAAAGGGAGATATTATAACACCTCAAAAATCAGAACTAACATTGAACAAGAGAGAAAGGTAAACCCAGGGGAGGGAGGGAGGTGAGGGGGGTCCACGTGCCGTGAAGATGACTAGGTCCCATAACCCTGCTTGAGGTTATTTACCCAACAAAAGGTGAAAGACCACAGACCACTAAATGGTCCTGGAGCTTCACTCGAGCCTTGAAGTGGTTCGTGAAAGAGGCTTGATAGACTTTGAGGTATGGGTCAATGTCGAACGATTATATATTTCACTACAAATGAATTAGGTGGCTTAGAACCTATCAAATTAAAGATCTTTGAGTCCTCTTTCCAACACCACCAAGTTTTCCTAATTTCTATCCCAGAGTATATTCAGGACCCGCTTGACGGGCAGGGGTACTCATGACAGCCCGTGAAGCCTGTCTTAAAGTCAATTTGTCAACTTTTAAGGGAGGTTTCACCCCCCCTAAGTCACTAGTTATGCACCACGGACGCCTAAACTGTCTATGGATCTCCACACAAACCGTGAAGTCGTCCGTGAAAGAGACTTGTCAGACTTAGAGTTTAGGGTCAACTTTAAACAGCTATATCTTTCAGAACAAAATGAATTAGGTGGCCGATGACTTATCAAATTAAAGATGATTGAGTCCTCTTTCCAACTCCACCGAGTTTACTAAAATCCAAGCTCAGAGTAAAAAGTTATGCCCATTATAGTGAAGCCTTGTCGGGTAGGGCATCTTCACGAGTTGTTTGACTGGCATTGTTCATCATGATGGCCCGCGAAGCCTGTCTTGAAGCCACTTCGGCATACATTAAGTTAGGGCACATTAGTATTTTTCCCCTATGCATTGGGCACTTAAAGCACATCGTTTTACTAAGTCTAAGCTTAGTAAACTAGTCAAAAACTACCTAAAACCTTCAATCTCCTAAAATCACCTAACTTAGAGTGAAGATAATAGAAAGAGGCGACCAACTCTTCCAAGAACAAGCAGAAGCGCTCTTCAAAGTTCAGCCACGAAATCCAAAGGATTTCTCCGTATATTTCTTCACCAGGTATGTGGGATTTCACTAGTGAGTTTCTTTCATCCACTAGGTCCCTAGAGTTAAGTTCGTTCCTTGATTCCACATAACTTGTTTATACCAAGGGTTTGTAAAACCTTAGGAATTATGGTGATTTCAGCTACTATAGAATCCATAGTCTAAATAACATGTTTTCTTGAAAACATTGCATAATTCCTTGTATAAAACTCATAACCCTAGTTTGTGTAAATTCTCCTAGTTCATGAATTATACTCACTATGCCAGTTAAACAGAAAATCATGCTCCAGATTTTGAGTGTCATATTCTCAGCATATACATGTTGCATTCTCAGTTAGGATGTCAGTATTTTGAGCTATTCAGTATTTAGTATATTTTACCTTCATATTTATTCAGTTGGGAGTAGATTTAGCACTGAGTCGGACTAGGTTGAATGTACTCTCATAGTCCCATAACTACGTGCCCACATAGGATTATAAGTCCATTCTATTGGACATCAGATTTAGAGATCACACAAGTCATGCCTTTATACCTTGGCAAGGTATATTGGGTCCTCTTGATGGGGCGTATACATCAGAAACCATGTTTAGATCATGTGGTTTATGTAGGTTAATAGTAGCTCCCACAGTCAGACTCTTAGTGCATTTGATCACGTTTTCAGCATTATTATTAGTATACAATTCAACATGTTATCTTCATGATTAGTACTTGGTCATTGCATTCAACTTAGCTCTTCAGTTATGTTTCAGTATTTATATTCTTGTTCAGATTATGTTATTGCTTAGTTATTCTTTGTTTAGCTCATATATATATTTTTAGCATAATATATATATATATATATATATATATATCTTGCGTGCTCCGTACATTCCAAGTACTGCTGTATACTCTGTGCTACACAGCTTTATAATGTAGGTTGAGGTACTCAACATCCAGATCATGCTTAGATCGATTCTCGGTCTGTATCCAGTAGCTTTAGTGGTGAATCCTCATATTCCAAGGACAATAGACATGCTTTCATTTTAGTCTTTGCTTTCAATTTTTAGTTTTTGTTATAGTTAACTGGGGTATGTGCCAGCAACTCAATTCAGTTAGAGTCTTTTCAGACATAGTAGTAGATTCAACTTGAGTTGTTAAGTGGTTGTTTTAGTTATCACTAAACTCTTAGTATGTTTTATATATTCAGATTAGTAGGGTTTTTTTCCCAATTTCAAATATCCACTGTTTTAGCTTCTACATAATACACATTTTATTTAGTAACTTTTATAGTATGCTTATGATATGCCAGACTCAAGGTTAGATTGGTGTCACTCGTGATCCTAGGTCCCGTATTACATCAAGGGGGTAGCCTCTGGGCATGAGAGTTTTAGAGCCAGGTTCACTAATCTCACTTGTATAGAGCTAATGTCTAGTAAAGTCCTGTAGATCAGTGTAGAGACATCCATGACTTATCTTTAGAAGGCTACAAGATGTCGTTGGAAAGATTTCCAGTTTTGAATCCTTTTCATGCATTGTATGTCTAATTGGTTTCATGGTATCTCACTTGTTTCAATTTTTCATAGGATGGCTCATACCCACCGTAGAGTGGCCAGGGTTGATGCACTCAGGCCCACAATAGAGCCCCAACTAGGGGTAGAGGCCAACCTCGAGGTCGAGGCAGGGCTGCAGCACCAGCCTGAGAGAGAGAGATAGCCCGAGAAAGTGCCTCAGGTAGATCATGTTCCTCATATGTTGATGGGGTTGGGACCAGCCCAGCCACCACCTACACCAGCTGCCGCTCTGAGCTTCCCATATTTTAGTGGCCATAGGGGTATGCAGTAGCAGCCCCAGCTCCAGCTCTAGCACCACATGTTTAGCCTGCTCCAGTGGCTCCAGAGGTTCATCCACTACCAACACCTGTCGCCGCTAAGCCATATGATTTAGATGGAGTCATGCCACTATAAGAGAAGAAGATGCTCAAGGTGTTTGTGAGATTATCATCGCTAAGGTTTTCTGGTGCTATTGGGGAGGATGCCCATGAGTTTCTTTCTACTTTTCGAGAGCGGCTACTTTCTTTCGAATTTATAGAGTTGAGAGTAGCCGACTTTACCGCTTATCATTTAGATGTTTTTTCCAGAGAGGTGGCATTCTTACTTAGAGACCATGCTAGCTGGGTCTCGACCGATATCATGGAAAGAGTTCTTAGAGGCTTTTTTGGCTAGGTTCATTCTGCGGAGTATCAGGGATCGGCTTCGTGATTTGTTCTCGAGGTTGGAGTAGGGCCTCATGACTGTGTCTGAATATGAGTCCATATTCCATGAGCTCTCCCATCATGCTACGATGATTCTACCTACTAAGGAGGAGAGAGTTTGATGCTTTGTTCGAGGCTTGAGACTCTAGCTTCGGATAGAGACCTATTTTATGGTTTCAGTTGCTTATTCATTTCTGGATATAGTTGGCCATGCCCGTACATTTAAGTAGTTCCATCGCGAGGACCAAGGGGGCAGTGATACGCTCAAATTGTACCTCCCTAAAGAAGTATAAGTGATATTTATCAAGTAAAGAACCCAACTTGTAGGTTGGGGTCGATCCCACAAGGAATATGGATTAGACTTACGATTATATTCGTTTAGTCAATGAATTTTTGAGACAAGTAAGTAAAGGGGTGGGGGGTTTGTGAAACAAATAACTGATTGATTGTTAAGTAACAAGTGAGAAAAATTTGAACTTTTGTTGTTATCAATGAGAGAGAGAAACTAGGGTGTATGTATTCCCCATAAGCTATTAACTCGGTAATCCTAATAATAGTAATCCTTTCTTAGTGTATCGCATGCAAAGTGGTAAGTTAGGTATCCCTAAGTGCTTGGTCCGTCAAATAGGAAATTTCACCCCGCACCTTGGTTCGGCTATGGGTGTATACTTTACTAACCCTTACCTTTACCTCAAATTAGACATCACATCAATGTATGACTTAGTTTTCACCCTCGCACCAATTGAGATTATACTATTAGATAGTGTCATACTAAATCTCTGTTGATAATTCTTTTCTTATTAACTACCTCCTAGGTCTGGCAAGTAGCAACAAGGTGAGTTCTAATGCGTGCACTCGTTAAAAAGACTTCTAGATGAAGGAATTATCAATGCATGCATCAACACTATTCAAGAATTACTTAGTTATTATTTATACGTTGTTAATTGCTTTTGGTTCCCACAACCCTAGTTGTGGATTTAGTTACTCATGCTTGTAAGAACACAATTCATAATTGTAGAAGAAGAATTCATGAACTTACGTATTGAGTAGAAGAAACCCGTAATCTCCAATTGAAATTCAAAGCAAGAATCTTTATAAACTGAAATTAGGAAATCAAATGCTAAAGTTTGCAAGTTAATTCCAAAGAAAATCCCATGAACTAAAATAATACTGTGGTGTCTAACCCCCAAAAATGAGGTTTACATACCTTTTTTTATAGAAAAACTTGTCCTAAACAAAAAGGAAACGAAATAAGGAAATAAACTGCTAGAGGCGACTTCGATCGACGAGACTGACCTACGGACCATGGATAGACCTACGGTCCGTAGGTCCCTTTCGTAGCTCAAGACTTAGACTTTTTCACTGGAACCTTCAACTTTCAGACACAAATGACGGACGTGCAGTACGAACCGTAGGTTGACCTACAGTTCGTGGGTCCCCTTCTGTGGCTCCACACTTAGAACTTTTAATTAGGTACTAGAACTCCAAATCTCTGATACAAACGACGGACGTGCAGGACGACCCGTGGGTTGACCTGCACTTCGTCAATGGCCTCAGTGGTTCCACCCTTAGTTAGACTTCCCTGATGATCCATCCACGCCTACCCTCTACGGACCTTGACTGGACCTTTGGTCCATAGGTTAAATCCGTGGGTGGCTCCTTCTGCAAAAATTCAAATGTCATCTCTCTCGACCTCGTCCAAGCCTATTTCCTGCAAATATGACACAATAAACATTAATTCCAAACAAAATGTCCCTAGATAAACACAAATCTTAAGTGTATTATAAATACCATAAACTCACGGTATATTAACACCCTCAACTTAAATTCATTGTTTGTCCTTAAGCGACGCACTAAGACTCTAAGCGACACTTGTGTAGAAGCAGTCATTCAAACTCAAGCAATCACATGGCTAGTTCAATCCATACCATCTTCTCAGTGCAAATCTTCTCCTAGACTCAACCAAATAACTCATAAGGATCAAAATATGATAAAGACCGACCAATAGACATCCAAACATACACTTTTTACAATCACCAAGGTACCAACTTTCCAATAATGTAACTAGTGCCCTCATTTTAAATAAAATCCTCTTTCACACAGAAGATATGAATTTTAGAGTTTTAGGATTCATTCAACACTCACGCTCAAAAGTGACTACAAGTACAGTTAGTGCTCAATACCATAGGCTTGCCCTTATTTTCACTGCTTAGACTCTCCAAACTAGTTTCTAGGATCACTATAGGAGTTTCTTAACTTGTAACGTAGGCTCAGGGTCAGGTGTGGTACATTTGGGTACTTTTTAGTGACTTTCTGCCCTCCTTGACATTATATTGGCTTTTTTACCTCTTCTTTGACCTATTTTTGGCATTCTTTCATTCTATTTTCTTTCCCTTTTGCTTTTCAACATGGATGTGACTTTTGACTTTTTGACTCTTATTTTTCACTTTCTTCTTGTTCTTTCAATTTATTTTTCTTTCTTTCTTTCAACACTTTTATTCATCACCTTTTTTTTTCTTTTGCACAAAGTCACATCCTCTTTCTTTCTTTTTCTCTTTTCAACACACAACTCTTTCGTACCCTTTTTATTTTGGTTTCCTCTTTCATAGCCACCCTCAACTTATGGATTTTTGTATTAGTTAGGGTGCACAATGTCCGATGTTGGACCAGGGCCAAGATCAAGGGAACTTTTTGGCTTAACCACTCTCAACATAGGATTTTGGCCTAAGTTAAGGTGCACATGAGGGACCAGGGCCAAGACAGTATTTTAAGGGAAGGTGAGTTAGGTGAATCAAAAGAAATGGTCTCTTTACAGCTCAAATATTTGGATCAAAAGGGAATAATGCTTCCATTTGATTAGATCATTTTAGGCTTAAGTGGACTAATTTGAACAATGGCCTATGATCACTTCCCAACTTCTAGCCTAGATTATCCTAAGAGGACCAACGAGGCAAGTTCTAGATTCGCACAACTATCTAAACATTTAATTTTTCTCATACACTCTTGATGTCTTGTTTCAATATCAGATTATCAGATTACCCAGTTCAAGTTTTAGCTTAATTCATGATGTCAAATTGGTTCTTATCATGTCACATTGAGATCCTACACATTCAACTCATCAACACTATAGATCTAGCACAATTCACCATTTTTTGGACAGGGATCATTTTTATCATGCTTTTCATGCCATCATGCTTTCATTTTTCTACTTACTCCTACACATATATTCCTAAAACATGCCGATAAACAAAAATTAAAACAGTCTCTTGGGGGAAAAGAACACAAGCAAGAAAACCCCAAGAGAGAATTATGAATTAGGTTACTCAAACTTCACGCTATCACTCACGATCCGTTTACCCCTTCCCCAACAAAATATAGTGTAATTGTCCCCAATGCACAAAAAGCAAAGAATAATGGATCGGGTGAAGCAAACCTGTGGTTCATAGCACCAAAAACCTATAAACAAGCGGGTGGGTCTGGTTTCTCAAAACCCACTGGATCAACAATTGGGTCATCCTCAGTAGTGGCCACATCAACCGTCTCAGCACCCTCAGTAGTGCAAACATCAACTCTCACAACACCATCAGTAGTGCTCACACTGCTAGAGGCACCAACACCAATCTCTCTAATCCTCTGCTGCTGCAACTCCTCATTAATGATAGATGCCCTCTGAGCCGCCTTAGTCTCTTCGCGCTGGCTCTTCCTAACTCTCCTAGCCTCAATATCATCAGAAGCCCGATTGGAGTGAGGGCACTTCCCAGCATGACGAGAAGAAGAAGGAGGCAACATCTCATCCCTGTATAAAGCATTGAACACCATATTATCAACCGGTGTCATGGGGGCCGACTTAGGCTCATTCTCTGGTGGAGCTAGGAGGGTGTCAAGATCAGCACAGAGGCTAGCTAACTCTATTCAGAATACAGAGACATTTGCGGTGGGTGCAGGTCACTTTAAGACACGCAACACAAATACATCAAGGCACTGGTAAACAACTTGAACCTTTCAGTCCATCATCTGCTCCATCTGCTATCGGACGTTGCATCCATGACCTCACAAGCTGAAGTGGTGTGGCCATCTGGGCCTCCATCTTCTGAACATGGGATAGAGGCACTGTAGCATACTCGGAGGAGGGGCTGCCTCTGGAGGAGCTAGGGGCTTGATTGGTGGTCGGAGAATGGGAAGCTGGGGCATCCTCAGTAGTGGCTGGAGGGGCAGGCTCCTCACCCTGCATCTGCTCCACATCTGCAACTAAGTCTGCTACCAGTGGTGGCACCTCAACCTGTGGCTTTTTGCGTGGTGCAGCCACATTGGATTCATCTTGAATCAGGCTGATATACAAGCTCTTGATCTCCTGGATCAACTTTTTGCAATGCCAAACCGGCATTCCAATATCCTTGCAAAGCTGAAAAATGAGGCATGGGAAGGGCTAAGTAGTGGTGGCCTTGAAGGCCCTCTCATGTATCTCCGCAATAAGCATACGGGCAACATCCATCTCAAACCTTGCAACTAAGGTTGCAACTATAATTGCGCAATTCCAAGTAAGAACATTATCTTCCTGCGTACGAGACACCCAGTTCTGTACCAACAACCAGAAGAATACATAAATTTCTAGGTGAACTTTTTATCCCTAAGCTCGGATTATTGACCCACTCGGCGCACTGACCCACTTGGCACGCTGACCCACTCGGCACGCTCTCCATATGTAGCAAGGTGATGGGCTAACCAAGACAATAGAGTCTCCCTCTGCTCTACATTTCTATGGAATACCCCGCTCGTAATGATGTCCTAACGATAATCAAACTCGGCCATGTTGATTGTTAGAGTATGGCCCGGACCATAGAGGAACCTTCGAATGGTGGTCTCGGATATATAACCAGGAAACCCCCGCACCAGTGTAGATGTGAGAGGAGGCAGGGCGGTGGGCTTGGCCTGTTCATCAATGAAACCTCAGAGGGTGGCTGCGTAGGAAGCATAGAACTCCCTAATGATCTTCTCGCTGAAAGAGCCTGGGCTATGGGTCATCTACTCACACTTATGTCTTTTGAAGAGATCATGGATGGTGAGTGCAGTGTGGAGGCTACCTGTCAGAACTCGGTGATCTTCGGTGACCAATCATGCCATCTTGTCTTTCTCATTCAGCATTTTAAAGTCTCGGTAGATCTGGAACTAGCCGCTCAAGCACCATCTATTGGGCTACTCAGGAACTGCTACAGGATTAGTACTCAGAGGTACTAGAATGTCATCTTCACTATTAGCCTTAGAGTATGAGGCATTGGTGCCATTAGAACAGGAGCCAGATGCAGAGCCGGAAGCAGAATCGGACTCAGAACTAGCCGGTAAACTGATTGATGTATCCTTCTCATCAAACTGGGAGGAAGGGACCACATCGAAAATCACTTGCCGGGCTTGATTTCTTGTAGTGCGTGGTGCCATTGGGGATGTCCTAGTAGTGGGTGGGACATATGTAGGGTCAGTCTACACTTCAGTATCCTCATCGATTAGCCGAAAAGTTGGTGCCACTAATTCTGACTTGCTCTTTGCAGCGTAAATCAGAGCTTTCTTGGGAGCCATGGTACCTATGGAAGCTTAGTTAGTACCAAAATAAACCAATATCACACTCAAAAATTTTTTAGATCAAAGAACGAACCAAAACAAAAACTAAATTTGTTTTATGTACAGTAGCATCAGTGACCACCTACGGTGGGTACCTACGGTCCGTAGGTTGACCTACAATCCGTGGGTCCCCTCCGTATGTCAAAAGTCCCAAAAAGTTGGGTCTCTAATAAGAACTACGGATCTGCAGAACGGTCCATCATACGAGTGATGGATCGTAGTTCACATCCGTGGTTCCACACTTGGTGGCTTTTCATGTGTAACAGACCCACAGACTCGACCTACGGACCGTAGGTTGACCTACGATCCGTGGACGGGGACCCGTGGATCAGGACTTTGTAAGTTTTTAGACATTCCTCAGTTTGTAACTAGTTTTTCAACAAATTAAACAATCCACCTAAGTTAATCATGCATTTCACCACAATATATGGTAGTTTGTCATCCATAGGGTTCCGATTACTCACAATTTATTCATTTTAACATACCGAACTAGGAACCCTAAGTCGAAACTTCCATTTAGACCTTATTCAATGAGTTATTTGATTAAAAAGACAACACAATCATATTTTATCATCCCAAGGGTGTTTCTAGCATACAAATCATTGTTTACACACAAAATTTTACCACCCAAGGTCAAGGTCCACTTCCTGACTTTATAAAACAACAATGAACAGCGAAATTCAGAGTTAAGGTGAAGTTGTTTACCTTATAAGTAATGGAAGTGGGTGATTGTGTGATGCAATGAACTCCTTCAAACTTTTTTGAACCTTTTACACCGAACCTGGACCTTGAACTCTTTGGTGAAAGGAAAATGTGATGACTTTTGGTAGAGAGGAATGGAATAATGGGAGAATAGAAGATAATTATGGGAAAAGAGAGTGATTTGGGGGATTTATGAGGGATTTTTGGGATTTGTAGGGTTAGAAACGGTTAGGAGAGAGTTTGGGTAATGGGGGTGTATTTAAATTAAAGAGTTTTTATTAAAAAGAGGATTCGGGTTGGGTCAACATAACCCTAACTTTGGACCCACAAAACCCCATCTATGGGCCGTGGGTCGACCTACGTATTGTAGGTCCTGTCTGTAGGTCACTCAACACTTGGAGTTGGCGATGGAAGTTTTTGAGCTTAAGATCTTGAGCCACTACATGTACGGATTTTTTGGTGAGATCTAGACTGATCACAGGAGCTTACAGTACATTATCAAGTAGAGAGACCTTTATTTGAGGCAAAGTCATTGGATTGAGCTCTTGACGGACTACAATCTTTCTATTCTCTACCATTCGGGCAAGGCGAATGTAGTAGCAGACGCCTTGAGCCGGAAGGCGGTGAGTATGGGTAGTCGAGCCTTCCTTTCTATTTTGGAGCGACCTTTAGCCTTAGACATCCTATCCATAGCCAACTGGATAATTCAACTTGATATTTTAGATTCCAAATGAGTATTAGCCTCTTTGGGAGTTCAGTCATTTTTTCAAGATCGGATCTTTGGTCATCAGTTTGAGGATGAGTCTTTTATAGCAATTAGAGATAGGGTAGTGGCAGTTGATGTTGGGCAGGCTACCTTAGATTCAGATGGGGTTTTGAGGTTTTCTTGCTAGCTGTGTATTCCGAGAGATTGGGGTTTGATTCACCTAATCCTTAGCGAGGCCTATGATTCTAGATATTCCATCCATTCGGGCACAACTATGATGTATCATGACTTGAGGCATCATTAGTGGTGGAGCGGTATGAAGAGAGATATCTCAGACTACATGTCTCGATATTTGTGTTGTTAGTAGGTGAAGGCCGAGCACTTGAGGCATGGTGGTGAGTTTCATATATTACCTATTTCAGAGTGAAAGTGGGAGCGTATCATTATGGACTTCATTGTGGGTTTGCCTCGTACTTCTAGAGGTGTCGAGATCATTTGGGTCATTGTGGATCGATTAACCAAGTCAGCACCCTTCATTCCTGTTCATACTTCCTTTAATACCGAGTGATTCACTCGTATCTACATTTAAGAGGTTGTTCGTTTTCATGGTGCTTGTTTCTATAATTTCAGGTCGGGGTTCATAGTTCACTTCTTATTTTTGGAGGGCTTTTCAGGAGTAGTTGGGCGCTCGTGTCGACCTAATCACAATATTTCACCCGAAAACTTATGGTCAGTCATAGCACACTATTCAGGTTCTTGTGGATATGATGCGGGCTTGTGTTATGGATTTTGGAGGTAAGTGAGAACAGTTCTTTCCTTTGGCAGAGTTTACGTGCAACAACAACTACCACTCTAGTATTAAGATGGCCCTGTTCTAGGCCTTATATGATAAGCATTGTCGCTCTCCAGTTGGTTGGTTTGAGTCTATGGAGCCTAGGTTGTATGGTACAGAATTTCTTTATGAGGCCTTAGATCATGTAAGGGTGATTCACAATAGGCTCAGGACGACTCATAGTAGACACCATAATTATGCAAATCATAGGCATTAGCCGTTGAGATTTCTCGTTGGTGATAGAACATTTCTCCGAGTATCGCCCATGAGGGGTGTGATGGGATTTGGGAGGTGGTGCAAGCTTAGCCCCAGATATATCGGGCCTTTTTAGATTTGGAGGACAGTTGGTGATGTTGCCTATGAGATTGCCTTCCCTCTAGCATTCTCAGCTATTTATCCAGCTTTCCATGTTTCGATACTACGCCGGTATGTCCCAGATGAGTCTCATATGCTCCAGTATGATGAAGTTGAGTTGGATGATCGTCTGACTAGTTTTGAGGAGCCAATTGCCATCTTAGCCAGAGATGTGAGGCAGTTGAAATCCAAAGCCATTCCTATTGATAAGTTCCATTGGAGGCATCGTATAGTCGAAGAGGCTACCTGGGAGATCGAGTAAGAGATGCGGGAGCAGTTTCCCAGCTTATTTGAACCTTCAGGTACTTCTTGACTCTTACTTTCGCGGATGAAAGTCCTTTTTAGTTGTGGATATTGTAATGACCCTCCAGGTAGTTTTCTCCTTAATGCCTTCTTTTCATATGTTAGAGCATTCCTATAGTGACAATACCTTTATGACTTGTACTCACAGACTGTTCGGTCGTCTGGTCGTTCATTTGGGGTTTATGCCCGTTCCCCTATTTTGGAGTTTTTGAAACTTGAATAGTTGAATTTAGTCAAAAAAAACATGTAAACAACCTTATAAAGGAATTTTGACGGTTCCATCAGCTCCGAAATGGTCATTTTAGGCTTGTGGCATAGTCGGCTCGAATCCCGAGGCTTTGTCGCATGTTTTTGCCATTAGACATTAAGTTTGACCTTCGTCAACATTCTTGTTAAATGTGCTCTGAATGAAATTTCATCAGCGTAGTTAGCTCTGGAATGTCAAGTTTGGTCTAGAACTTCTAGTGTGAGTTTGAGCACTTAGATGAGTGTTGGAAAGGTTACAGGCCTAGAATTGACTTTGGTCAACATTCAGAGAATTAGTTGTTGTATGAGAATTTTGTAAGCGGCATTAGCATTGGAATGTTGAATTTGGTCTAGTAGGACCTTTTGTTTGGGTTTTGAGATCTTATTTTTGATTTTTGGGTGTTTAGGCAATGTAACGACCCTAAAAACAAACTAGTGAAACTAGAGCCTAACGTGTGTGCATTTGTGTTCATCATGAGTTTTGATATGGTTTAATGATGACCCTAGCCATGGTTGAGGTGTTTAGGGGTTAGACGTCAAGGTATGACTCCCCAAGGACCACCCTATGGGTCCTTGAGGAGGACCCTATGTCTAAACCCCAAGACCCAAGGAAACCATCAAGTTGGCCAAAACTTGGTGACCTACGGATTGGGTCATGGCCCGTAGGTCCATCCATACCACGTGGATGGCCTCCGTTGGTCAAGAGGCCTAAAACCAACTTGCAGCCCCAGAACACGGACCAGCAACACGGTTCGTGAATGGACTCATGGTCCGTGAGTCCAGGGCGTGAATGGGCACTATTTTTCTGGTGCAGTCTCAGCCAAGCTAGGGGTGAGTTGGTAAATTCACCCCAAGTCATAATTAATATATGGAAGATTATTTCAAGTGTTTTAAGGTATTTTAAGAGGATTAAAGCATTGAAACCCTCATTTAGACTTCACCTCTCAAAATCATAAGCCTTCCCTCCTAAAAAGTTCTCTCTAGAAACTCCCTAGGAGATCAAGGTCAAGATCAAGCTAGGGTTGGGGATTTCAAGGTGTTTCTTCTTTAATTTCATGGGATTCTTCAAGTATAAGGTATGGTGATCCTTCATCTAGGGTTAGTTTTCACCTTAGAGTCAATTTCAAAGAAGTTTTCAAGGTTTTCAAGTTACACAAAAACCCTAAGTTTTACTTAATCTCATGGGTTCTTGGATTAAATGTTTTCAAATGATAAACTATGATTATGTTGGTGTTTAATTGATGATTTAAGATGATTTTACTCTATGAACCCATGATTCCTCTCAATTTCTAAATTGTGAATTATGAAGTGGGTTTATTGATTATGAATGAATGATGGTGGAATTATGCTTAGATTGATTTAGATTATTTATTTGTATCATCATCTATGTCTAATATGGTGAACTGAGGAATTGTGATCATAGCCTTGAAAGGGCAAGTTTGGCCTAATTTCATGTTAATGTAGAAGTGTGCTTAAATTGTTGATCCACTTGAAAGGTGGAGATGTTTACTTACTATGTACATTGTGAGCATGGCCTTGAAGGAACAGTTTAATGAATTGAAGTATTATCATGATATTGTATAATGTAAAGGATTTACATGTGAGTCAATGATCGAATGATGAACATGTATTCAGTGTATTTGTGTTAGTATTGAAAGGCTATTTCTTAATTTGACACTCATGAATGATAATGATGAATGTGAAGGGTTTCTATAATGTGAATGTTGAATCTAGAATCAGTAGGCTTATGCATCCTTTTCTAGAATAATGAATATGTCTTGACTTGATTAATATGAATCTATAGGCTATGGCACTCCTTTCATATATAAGTGATGAATGTGTCTTGACTTGATGGCTATGAATTGATAGGCTTTATGCATTCTTTTCATAAATGATCTAATGTAATGAAGACTCTAGAATTGATAGGCTAGTGGCATTCCTTTCTCAATGAGTCAATGTACCATTAATCGATAGGCTAGTGGCATTCCTTTCACGAGTATAAGTATGTGATGAGGGACCATGAATCGATAGGCTTATATCATTCCTTTCATATGGACCCTAGAGCTATCCTTGAATGTACCATGGATCGATAGGCTTATAGCATTCCTTCCTTCGTAATGGTGTATCATGGGTCAATAGGCCTATGGCATTCCTCCCTAATACACTAATGTAATGTGAAAGCAATAATCTATGGGAATGTAGGCTAAGCACTGAGTGGATATGGTTAGATGAAAACTCTCCCAATGTTAGGTTTCCAATGAACATCTTCCTATCCCATAACTATGTGCCCACATAGTTTATTACCTAGCGGATTCCATCCGAGCTAATGTTAACTGGTTTACCTTAGGCAAGTACACCAACCCTTATGATGTGGGATAGTACATCGGATTCCACGATCTAGCTCTCATGGTCTATGTCGGTTACACGCTTATTCCCATCATGTGAGATGTGCACTCTAGTTACTTGATAGGTACTACAAAGTGTACATAGTAGCTTGGGATGCTATCTATACATTGCACGAGTAGTCTTTGAAGGGGCTATAGTGAGTTCTCTAATTCTTAATGACTAAATGTGTGAAAGTCCTCTAAGTGCATGAATGTGTCCTAAATGAACCTAATGAATAATGTTTGCTTAGATGCTTAAATGTAAAGATGCATGCTATACTTGGATTGTATTATAAGCTACTTCCTTGTCATGTTTATTGTATATGAATGTGCCTTGTCTATGGTGACTTCAAAGGAGTACTTAGTGTGAGTAGTAGTATGGGATGCTACTTGCACATGGCACAAGTATGACTTAGAGTTGTCTTAGATATTGGTTTTAATGTAATTTTTGTGTCTCTTAAATGCTTTATTGTGTGAAGGTGGAAAGGATGAATGGTAAGTTCACTTTTGGTGACCTTAAGGTGTTTCCTTAGTGTGGGTGGTGGTATTGGACGCTACCCATACATTGCACAAGGCATAGCTTGAGGGTTACCTGAGGTGGAAGCTCAAGTTGAAGGTAAAGGGTTATATATGATTAATATGACTTTGTATGTTTGGTGTGACTTATATTATGCCTCTTGTATCAATGTTCATTAAGTTTTACAAAAATGGCATAAAGCATGATTTTCAAAAAAATGTCCCTTTTAAAGCATGTTTTTGCATGGTCATCATACTCAGTACATTTTTATGTGCTAATCCATATTTTCTTATTTTTACTACAAGTGTAGGTTCCGGCAAGTGATTGCATTTCTAGTGAAGCTTGGGAATAGAGTTCTCTCAAGACCTCTTTTGGTATGTCCTCATATGTCGAGGACAAGGACTTTTATTGCTTCTAGTTCTTTCTTATTTTGAGACTATTGTTAAGATTTGATTGTAAGCGGCCGTGACCCTATATTGTTAAAGTTTGGCTAAGTTGGCCATGTGAGACTTAGTCTTCCGCTGTGTCTTTTCAAAGATTTTCTATGAGTATTGAATGACTTTGAATAGTATAGTTTTGAATAAAAAGTTTTAATTCCACACTACTTCTCTTGTCTATGTACTGAATGAGCTAAGAGGCTTGTGTTATACCCCTTCGGGGTCGAGTACGCCGTGTTACGACTAGGGAGTTCTCTCGGGTCGTGACAAGCAAAAATTTGAGTTTTATGCCTAATTGGTCTCAAGGGGTATTTCTTTCAAAACAATCTTTTTATGGAAATCTGACAATCTCATTAAGTCCAGAATGTTGAATTTAGTGGGGTAGCATATCTAGTTTATTTTTATCGGATCCCGAATGAATCTCGAGGGTTTGTTCGGAGACTTTGAATAAAAATGGAAAATACATGATATCTGGTGCGACTAGAAAATGTCCTTCTATAGTGACCAAAAATCCTTTTAGCGACCAGATCTACCATTATTTAAAGCTGAAAATCAGCATTCAACCCTTATTTTCTAAACACGATTTTCCCATTTTAGTTATGTTTTGGGTGATTCAAATGATGGGTTGCTCGAAATTGGCATGGCAAAGCATTGGAGTGCTCGGGGACTATCAGGGGACCTCTGTTTGAGGTAATCTTTGTGTTTTAGTTGCTGTCCTCTCTCTTACTTTAGCTTTAATGGTGATTTAAATTCATGGGCAGATTCTAGGCTGTTCCAAGCCCCGAATTGTGTTCCATTTTGGGAACACATGTTCGAAGAGGTAAAATGAACCTTTTCATGAAGTGGATTTTGGGATTTTTGGTGTGGGTCCCACAATCCTGTTTTAGACTCAATTTTGGATGTGTCTCCAAAATATATGATTTTGGTTTCAAATTGAATGTATTGACATTGTGATTCTATTTTTGATAGTGTGGCAGCGTTCCGAGGTTGTACGGATGATAAAAGCTCTGACAATGTGATTTGGAGCACCCGCGGTCGGCCTACAGGTAGGCTACGACTTCCCTCTCCTTATACATAGCATGATTAAGTAATTGTATGTTGATTTGTATGAATATGAGGTTAAATTCCTAGAATCCATGCCTTAGGCTACTTTTTGGGTATTCCGGTGTGTTAAAGTATGTATATTGTATTTATTGATCATCCTCACCTTGTATTGTACCTTATTTGTGATTTGTTAATATTGTTGGAGCAAGTTTAGCCTTACTTTATACTTATGCTAGTGATTGTCATAGATTTTCAATCTTTTGGAGCTGTTAGGCCTTGTAATCTCCTCGATGTCGCTTCGAACGACTTAGCTCCATGTAGATTAATGTGGCAGACCTGAGTCTAATAGTTTAGGCCTTAGCTAGGAAGTAACACCGCACTTGTAACCATATATCCATAAATACCCTATTTCTATCAGTTTTGATGTCTTTGATTCTTAGTGTGGAAGCTACTCGTCGATTCTTGTTTGATATGGTTCTGGTTGGAGTGATCAGTTGATGTCACTCGGATTGGGGCTACTCCCCATGATGCTCGGTTGGCCACAGATCCTATTTCTAGCCGATTTACCTCTATACTTGGTTAAAGTGCCCCAATTCATTCCACCACGCATGGTTCATGTCCACCACCATTTGTAGCCGTGGTTCAAGTCCACCACTTTTTACAACTTGGTTCAAGTACATAGTTACTCTTACCTCGGTTCAAGTCCTTGGTCATATGTATACGTGGTTAAAGTCCACGATTATCTTTAGCCATGGTTCAAGTCCTCAGTTACTCCAAATCTCGGTTCAAGTCCTTGATCCTCCATCTTTAATTCGATTCAAGTCCATAACCCCTTTCACTTTTGGATGAGCTTCAGGCATATAGATTGGTTTGATTCGACTCTGCGGAAAGTTGTGGCAATCGTGGAAACTTCGTTGGGTCCTCTTATTCCATTTTAAACTCTTCCTTGTAACTATCAGGCTTATGGGAGTCCACTCGGATTTTACTTTCAGCTTGCGCACGAAAGTACCCATCAGGTTTATGGGTTTGTGTGTTAGTACACTCATATGCATACCTGTTAGATTTCTCGTTCCTATTTCTGGTAGTGTTTTAGATTCTTGCATTTCATATTACTTTTTCTTTTCTTGTTCAGTCAGCCTACAAGGCTTACTAAGTACCTATTTTTTTGGTACTCATACTACACTCTGTCTGTTTTCATGATGCAGGTCTAAGCACCAGCTACCAGTGTTGACATCGGGCCTGCATCAGACTGACACGGAGACGGGGGTGAGCACTTGACATTTTGTGTTATACCTGTCTCCATATATGTATATATCTATATCTATATCTATATATATATATTGACTTGTCTTTTGCTTTTTGAGACAGTCTTGTTTCTGTGGTCTACTTTTGGTACTTCTACTAATTTTGTTAGTAGCTCTGTACAAGTGACTTCCAGGTTCTGGGAGAGATCTCTTATTTCTATATATATTTTGGCATGTGTCCGCTTCTTCATCTATGATTCCTGTTATTTATGTTATTGTTTTAGTTTGAGTTTAGTTTTCTACACTAATCCCATTACTTATAATTTCGAGATACGGGTTGTCTTTCCTACTTGTAGGTTATAGTAGGCGTTATCATGACTCAAGGAATCGGGTTGTGAAAATTTGCCTAAAATTTAAGGGCATTTTTTGGAGTAGAAGATTTACTTAATGAAATGTGGAAAGAAAAATTTAAAAGTATTTTGGAATAAGAGAGATTTATACATTATTTTCAGATACTACACCCTTATAACGATTTACTTGCACATGATTACGTAAAATTATGTGGTTACAGACATAGATATGCATATTGGTGTATTCACATAAAAAGCACGAAAGTCTGGAAATTAAGTTAATAAATTTAGAACTTATATCACATCATAAATGAAGCATTATAAACTTTTTTCACGTATGTCGTATGTTTTATGTTGTCACTACATACACAATTATGCTTTATTAATAGTACAAGAATAGGCAAACAATCCAGTGCACATATCATAGCAAACTGGACAATATAGATCAGTAATTATATCAAGAAATAAATAAAGCAGTTACAATAAAAGAAAAGTATTCAAAATCTACATTAAATATTAATAAAAGTCAAATATGTTGAATATCATCCACTCAAACCATGAAACATGAGTACTTAGTTATGTTTAGCCTCTAAAAAGCAAGAAAAAGATATAACTTACTAACCGAAAACACTAAAAGGCCATTTTCTAAGATTCAGAACGATTTCTAATTTTGACATTTTGTAGAACTCTCTTGAGCTTTGCCAAAATAACATGATGTAGAAATATCCCACCAAAATCAAGTCACTGGGCCCATGATAGGTTGACTAGTTGTAGTGAGGTTACAAAGGAATGCATGAATTGTCAATGTAAAATGGGAAATAACAACAACTTTCCTCTTGGAAATGGGGCAAGTGTTCTAGATCTTGTTCCACTCTTTGGGGCAATCAATATGGTTTATATGGCCACAATAGATTCTTTCAAGGTCTTCTCTATCAAAATGATCCTCCTAAGAGACACAAAAAACTTTAAGTTAGCTATGAACTTCATCGATAATTGTTGTTAACTTATTCATATATAAATATTTTTTTTATAATAATTTGTCACTAGCTTTGCTTATGTTGAAGTCTTTTCCCATAGACTGGGAGACCCTTGCTTTATTTTCTTTCTTACAACCGTTATCACATGTCACTTCTATCATATCTAGGGAAGGTTGAGTCTCAATATTCTTGCATTAACTCATTCCTCTCATGGGAGTCTTAAAAATCACATCCAAAGAATGGTTTTTTGGAATTTTTGCTAAAGCCAATTTTTTCAATGAATCAACATTTGGCTTCTTGAATTTACATTGATGATCAACTATTTGATAAACCAGTTCCCCAAAAGCGATCGTCATCATAATGCACATTATCTCTCCTAAACTTTTTATCTGTAGAACAATCCAAACCAGTCTCACTTATGTTCCTCATCATGAAGAATCATTAGTATCGACACTATGCTGAGACACAATGCTATCTAGATCTTGTTCGACTCGCTCTCTCTTATTACCTCTACCTTTTCCATCATTCCTTTCACTAGTTGTGCTTCTACTGAAGTCATTTCCCGCGGACTTTGAAACCGTTGCTTTCTTTTCTTTCTTATAGACATTATCACATGTCTTTGAAACCGGGGGTAGGTTCTGTCTTCGGATTCTAGTATTCACTCTATTTCTTATTAATTAAGGGAGTCTTCAATATCATATACAAAGAGTGACTTTTTGTATTTTTTTTTTCTTAAGTAAAATTATTCAATGGATCAACCTTTGGCTGCTTGTGTTTACATTTATCTCTTACCTTTTCCGATCTAGTGCCTAGAAATCTTATGTTATTAACATACCAAACAATCTATCCGAGCATTCTTTGATTTTCTCGGATTCTTTCATTCTTTGCTACTTGAATTCCTCCACCTCCAATATAATATTTCTTTAGATAATTCCAATTTTTTTTGGTTATGGTAGAAACATAATTCTCTTTAAAATAGTTGTTGAGATGACAATGACAAACTGATTTGCTTTCATCATGGACTTCATGATTTTCTTTTCCTTGTGACTCTTAATTGTGCTATGGTGGGATTTTGGCACGACCCGGGGATACACCCTAGATGTAACATACAAGACCCTGAGAGGCCTCATACAAGCCATTTAGCATATCATAACATAGGATAACAGAAAATGGTACGAAAATTTAAAACATTTTCAATAATAACAAAGTCTTTATAAAATGAGTGGAAGTCTAATACCATTGTCTCAAACCATCTAAAACATGAATATCTTTAGGACTTAGCCCATACAATAGTTCTAAATATAAAATGAAAGACATAAAGGAAAGGTGGTCAAATCCTCTAATGCTATGAGGACTCACCAAATCTTCACTCCTTGTGCTACTATGAACATAGTCACGGGGATGGAAGTCAATATCGCCGGACCCTACATTTGATAAGAATGTAGGCAAGAGTATGCGTTAGTACAAACATGTATTAAATATGATGGCTAGCATAAATCATCAACATAAGCATAACATAGGCATTAGTCAACATAAGACATATACCATAATCATAAGAGATAACAACATAAGTCATAAGCATAATAAATGCACATAAATCATCATACTATAAGAGGAACACTTCACAAGTAACCTCAACTTGTTTTTACTCAATACATAGGTCATCCATCTCTAGTCATACATATCAAGGAAGGTAACTCAAGCAACAATCTAAGCTAATATAACATCATAACAAGTAATCTCATATCAAAACATACTTACAATACTTCCTTGAAGTAATCTTGTTTCATCATAACTATGCTACTTTGTTTACAGGTTAGTTTCTCATTTGCTATTCATACTATTCATGGAAGAGTACCTCTTTACTAGTCCAAGACAAATCATTACTCATGAATGGTTACAAGTTACCAATTCAAGGATACCAAGGGAAATAACCTCATTATGCTAGACCAAGCTATCATTGAAAGCATCCTCTCATGAAAGTTCAAGCTACTTAAGGAAGAGTACTATTGCTCAATCCAAGCTACCAATGATATGGTGTGGCCTTACCAAGTCATGATACCATGCAAAGAACTCTATTGTGCTTATTTCAAGCTAAACATTGGATGGGTACTATTACTCAATCCAAGGCTATCCATGAGATCTACTAACTCAAGCTACCATGCTTGGTCTTGCCATACCAAGTCAATCTATTCATGAAGGGATTTCATATCACTACTTCAAGCTACTATAGTTCATACATGATTTGATTAATTTAGCTGAGCAAGCCTTTCAACCTAGAATCATTCTATGTGAGAAAACCTTTCACTTTATACATTCATACATACATAGAGTAGATTATGTGGGTAAATCCTTCCACAACAATTCAATGTACAAATCAACAATCATCATATAGCTTTATGTACTCTCAAAGCTTTACTAGTCATAACTCATCATATTATCTTTACTCTCAAGCCGTACCAAACGTAATTCAACATATAAGATTGACTCTCAAAGCCCTACTAAGCATACTTCAACATATAAGCTTTATTCTAAAAGACCTACTAAACATACTTCAACATATAAGCTTTACTTTAAAAGCCCAAATCATCATAACTTATCATACATGTCTTGATCTCAAGACAACTCTATCCTCAAAGCCTACAAGTCATAATTCATCATATATACATGGATTTTCAATCAAATCATGTATACATGATTCACTTTCAAGAAATTCATATCTATATACTTTAATCTCAAAAAATCTACAATGTATCTCATCAATCCTAGAAGATAACATCTAAATCCTCAATTTCCCCTTTAATGGCATAAAACCTATCTATATCAAATTCATCTTAGAATCATAGGTTAGGCATGTATACATCTACAATCATATTAAAAACATGTAATTCTATCGATTTAATCATGAACAATCATAATCCACTCAATTGGATCATAACCCATAACATTAGAAGAAACCCTAATTAGACTTGGGGAATTCTTCTTCTAAATTGGGGAAATCATGGGGGTTCCACGGATGAAAGGAAGTTATGGATGAATAAGCCATCATACCTTGATTATAAAGCCCATAAAAACTTGAAGATTGGAGACTTGACTTGACCTAGTTTGAACCCTCTTCTTCTTTTTCAACTTTCTAGAGAGAGAGAATATTTGAGAGAGGAGTTTTGGGATTTCTTTGGGCTTTTGAATTAATGATTTAGAATGAATGAATTTAAGGGTCTAAAGTACTTATATAGCTGATCTAGGCTAGGGTAAAATGACACCACTTTATTGTAATTAAAACTGGAAAGTCCCATTGTGCCCCTAAACTAAGCGTCCAGGCCTGACCAATGAGACCCCATTGACGGACCGTGGATTGACCTTTGGTCTATCATGGTCAAGCATGGTTTGGGTTCAAAGACATTCTTGGGGACCTACGGTTCCCTAGCCAGGAGCCGTGGACCCATCGATCGGGCGTGGGTCCTAGCGTGGTTACTACCTTATGCTGTTTTCTTGGTGCCCATCCACGGAGTAATCAATGGCACGTGGACCCACCCACGAGCTGTGATTGGTCCTTGTGAGGTGGTACCTTAAAGTTCTAACATGCTATGCCCTCTATCTCGAATTAGGGGTGTTACAGATTATTTTGTAGCGGATTAATTTCATAATCTTCTTCTGTGGCTTCCTTCGTAAAGAACAAGGGCCTCCAAGTAAGTTTCCATTCTCACAACTAATAATTCTAATTTTCATTATCAAAAACAAAATGAGTCATCGTGAAAAACTATTTTTGAAATTTATCTCTTCACTCAAAGTTCCCTTCAGAAAAATAGCTCTAGATCCCACCTATAAGTTTTTGAAAGTGAAGAAATGTAGGAAAATAACAATGGAAGAAAAGTTGAAGGATAAATTATTTATTGCACTACAAAACTTTATATTATTGACTAACAAAATGACACGTATATACAAACTAAAAAAACCAAAATAAAATAGAAATCAACTCCTAAATACTAGGCTCTAACTTAATAAATTTATTGCAACAAGAATATTTGTAGTTTTAAATCAAACATTCAACATATATACAAAAGATTCCAAGGTCTTCAATCTTGAACTTCATATGTATAGCTCTTAAGCTTCTGCATTATTGTCTTGAAGCCACATTGAGAAAGCTTGAAGAGTATTCGTATCAGCTCTGTGATGCTTTTGAATAAACTCAAGGAGAGCGGGCCATGTGAAGTCAAGATAAAGTCGAGGGTTCTTGTAGTCCACCAATTGAGTTTGTGGACTCACCACCTTATCTTTGTCTATACAAATAAAGAAAGCAAGTGATATTCTAGGAGTCTTGTTGTTAACCACTGCTCTATGCAAGCAACTTGTGAATCTACCATTCGATAGCGCCCCCAAACGACCAAACACCAAATATGTTATATTCATGTTGTATGTCTAAGAATTAATTATATATAATATTGCACATCATGTTGAAAGATCTAAAAATATTTTTCTCCAAAATTGTATTATTTGTCTAATGTATTCTATTTATATTATTTGTGTCTAATACATAATAAATTAGCTTATTATATAGTTCTAGTTTGTAAATTTACTTGTCATAAATGTGTTGCCTATGTTAAACACAAAAGCATTGAAATTTGGATGGATGGAGTACCATTCGTTGTCCATAAAAACCTGAATTCTGCTAACAAAATCTTGATGGAGAACGGTTAATGACTTTGAATCATAGTGAGGCCTTGTTCCTAAGGTGTGCTCTGGTTTCTGGCATGGGGGATAGTAGTTGAGTATCATTATGGAGTCATTATCTTCGAAAAACTCTTTTAAGTGTCTCTTTTGTACACTTGGGCTCATCCCTAAGAGTTTCATGATCCTAAGAAAAGGTGTGCTCATGGAATTTCAATAATCTTGATAAACATTCTTGTGTAATTAAAGGGAAAAATGGTTAATTCATTTACATAATCAAATAATAGAAAAATAGATACTCCTTTTGTTTCAATTTGTTCCTTTGATTTTGATTTGTCATGAAGTTTAAGAAAGTAAAGAAAGACTTCTGAATTCAGAAGTCTTAGACCAAAGTTATGTAAAATGTACAAGAATATAATTTAATTTAGTGGTCTTAAACATGTCATGCCAAAAAAGGAAAAACATGTTTTTTAAACATACCAAAAAGAAAAGTAGGAAAAATATTGCAATAGAGAAATACTAAGATAGTCAATTATCCTTACCCGAGATTGTTAAAACTCTCACCCAATGTCCTTTGGAAGTACTTCTCAACTATGTGAGATGAGTCTTCTTTAGTAGAGTATGGTAAAGAGAGTATCTATTTCCAAATAAGTATTGAAGAAAACCTTCCAGTAAAGTTGCTGGCATAGCTACAATGCTCAAGAATTTTCCTTTGAGCTTTTTCTTTTCACAGAGAGTCATGTAAAAGAACATGCCCATGTAATGATGGGCATTGGAGATGAGATTAGCATGAACTCCATGGATCACTACAAGAAAGAAACCATGACTCTTGTATGATTCACCAACAAGCCTAAATGCTTGTTGGGCCGCGACATGGTCACCAAAAAAGAAACCCAAAACCCCTTAAGTCAATAAGGGGAACATGAAGTTCTTGTGCTACATCACAAGGCTTCTCATCATCTGGCCATATATATTGTGTAGGAATGTTGGACTCAATGGGATGCATAAAAAATCTATGATTTTTCCTCACCAAGAATAGGTGATTTTCCATATGTGTTTATACTATTATTGGTCATTGTCAGCAAGGGTTTGGATTTTTCTTTCTTGTGCAATATGTCACAATAGGGAAAAAGAAGTAAAGTAGTTCATTGTGAGGAGCAGAAACGAAGGATTATATAGGGCTTCAGGATGCATAAAATTTGGATAGAAATTCATATGTTGTTTGAATCAGAATTTAATAAATGAAATACTTTCAAAGATATGTTTGACCATAGATTTTGAAAAATTTTCCTTAAAAAATTATCAAGTATCAAAATCGGGTCCGAACAGTTTACTTAGAAGGGCTTAATAATGCTTAAATTTGTGGCAAGAGAGTTTTCATATATTTTGAATCAAATTTTAAAAAAGAAAATATTTTTAAAGATATGTTTGACCATAGATTTCAAATCAGAGTTTGGAAATTTTTCCTTTAAAAGCTTTGCAATATCAAAAATGGGTCCAAACAATATGCTAAGAATGACTTAATAATGCTTAAAAATGGGGCATAGTTTCGTTACAAAATGTACATAGACATATCTACACATAATATAACATAATCATAGGTAGAGATATTTAAAGAATTTTTCTGATTGATTTTCCTTAGATAGATTTCCTTATATACCTAGAAATAAATTTTATTTTTAAAATAATACTACAGTAAAACCTCACTAAATTAATATAGGTGAGACTACAAAATATTATTAATTTGTAGATGTATTATTTAATAGATAAATTAATATTTATTAATTTAAAGAGTCCTTTGAGATATAATAAAACTTAATTTTGATTACATCAAAATTATTGTATCTTAATGATTTATGTATCATATTTATTATATTTACATAAAAAAATACTCTATAATACATAAAGTACAATGAATACATCATAACATTGTATCATATTAAATTATGTGTCCAATTTATTGAAATCATATGAAAAAAAATACATTCATTATACATAAAATACAATCTATGTATGTGATTCATTGTAAAAAAAAAATTGTTATATGGTTCATTGTAAAATAAATTCAAGAACTCAATGATTTATTATAAAAAAAAATTCATTATACATAATGATCATTGTTTTTAATAATCAAATAATATTCACTATATATTTACTAAAAACGTTTAATGTATGATAGTGAGAGAATAAACTATATAAGCAACACATGAAATTTCTTGAAATCATATCCAATAATGACTTCGTATTTAAAAAGTGCCACAAAATCAATAGTGATAGATCAAATGTATAAAACATTATTTGAACACAAAAAAAATCATTTCATATGCACTCAATTTTTTTTGCAGTCATGGAAACACCGAAACTTATGGATGCAATAAGAAATGTTAGAGATGAGCATTAACTAGTTTTAACGTTTAACAAAAAAATAAAACACAATAAAATTATATTTCACTAAATTATCTTTTAAATATATTTGTAATTTTGAAGAACTATTAATTTATGGTATTAATTGGACCATATATTTATATAGAGGTCTTTTGAACATATATTATCTTATTATCTTATCAAAATGAGTGATTTTTTCCATTGGTCCAAGTCAGATGCAGAGAAAAAATTATCTTAGAGAGATGATTACTTAACTAAATATCAAATACAAGTCCATTCCTATTTGGGTTTCCAATCCACTCTCTAGTCGGGCTTGAACATAAAGGGTGTGTTAGAGTGGGTTGAATGCTAGATTGGTTGGAAATTAATTGGCGGTCTGCTTATATGGACTTGGACAATCCTCCCATCATTAGCTAGCTTTTGGAGTTATGTTAGATCCATGTGTCATACCTTTAAACTCGTATTTGTCAGTGAGGATCAGTTTTTATATTAGAAATTGTTACACCTCAGATGTTTATTGTTGTATTTTTTTGTATCAAGGACTTATTAGCCTATATTTGTGAATCTTATATTAATAATGCTTGCGTTTGGGAACATCGATTTTAAATAAAAATTTGATAAAAATATATTTCTTATTCTCGTTTAGAAATGTCTTATATATTTATGAAAATAATTCTTAAATTACCATATATGTGTTTATATTACTTTGTTAGAGTTTATAGTTTATTAATATTTTGATGTAGATAGTGAGACTAGTAATATTGAAGAATTATTAATAGATGAAGTAGGCTTTATTCGAAATAATTTTCTACTAATTGTGGTTTATTCAAAAAGTTATTCATAATTTACCACAAATCTACGCAATACCCAAAAAAAAATTCTAGAACTGTCACCTCCACTTCCACTGCCTGAAGGGAGGTGATAACCATTAAAGTTTATGTGATGGCACCGATTGGGAAAAATATTAAATGTTGTACCTCTTTACTTCAAATTAACTAACATATATTATGTAATATATACGGGTTGCCACACATAAATTCTAAACCATTTTGGCTTAACTAGGTAAAATTTTCAATTGTTGTAAACATCTATTCTTTTTTCTTTACCAAATAATGTTTTCATTTGTTGCAGAGATATACGAGCAAACTACGTTGATAAACAGTTATGGAAACAAAACATTTTGAGTTTATAATTTAACACTAAAAGTAAACTGATAATCTACATCAAGTTATTCAAGCCCATATTAGGGTATGATAAGAAAAAAATTCACTTTTTCATATCGAACGAATTCCAAAAAGTTATAAATCATCAAATAAGTTATATTTACTATTCTATTGCTATAAAGACCTACTGTGAAAGGAATTGAGAAGTCATCTAATGTTATTCCTTGATTTTATCATATCTTTCTCATACCTAATCATTGTGAAGTGTGTTTCATGGTAAAGTTATTATTCGTCAAGTTTCTTATTCCTAATGTCTATTAGCGATCTATTGTCCTAAGATTGAGGCTGAAATGTTGGAGAATTATTATGTTATATCCAAGGGAGTTGTTAAGCCACTATTTCTTGTCAGAAGCTTTTACAAAATTGGTATTGGAAAATGATACTATTACTAAATCTTATACTCTATTATTTTTGGTATATACTTGTCAAACAACCTATTTCTAAAATGGATCATACTGTAACACCCCAGCAATTTTTTGAGCTAAGACTCGTACCATTCTTCATTGTGATTAAGATTTTACCGAGGAATTTAAATTTTCTTAAGTGTTAAGGTCACTAGATGTAGCACCTTAAGTTCCAAAAAGAACTAAAGAGAATTCATTCAAGTCATTCCTAAGTTCCTTTAAGTTTGGATCAACTTCAAATGACCATAACTTTCAGCACAGGATGGGTTAGGAGACTCATAAGATATCAAGTGAAAGGTCTATGAGTCCTCTTTCCAACGCCATTCATTTCGCTTAATTTCAAGTTCGGATGAGGGAGATATGGCTGTTTGAAGTCAGCCTGTCCAGTTAAGAAAAGTTACCCGAATTAATGAGGAGTATTTTGGTCTTTTCCTTACCCCATCAACATTAAGAGATTTTAGTAATATTTTAGGAGACTAAACTGGCTTAGATCAATTTTCATATTTCAAAATCACGTTTCAGGTTTTGATAAGAGATCAAGAGGAGGAACCAAGGAGGAGTTCAAGCGTTCTACAAGATTTCTTGCAAATCAAGGTTTTTGTTTTCCTAAACTAAGGTATGTAAGTTTTCATAGTGTTGGGTTCGTTTGTCCACACACCAATCATGAGTTTCTACTTTCAAATTTATCCTTGTGATTTAGTATTTTAAGGCCTTTGATGAAATTCCTCAAGTATTGTTCTTCATTCTTGAATTATGATGTTTTAGTTTAGTTCCTGAGGTGAGGGTTTTCCAATAAGAATAGTTAATTGATGTCCCTTGTGTGGGTTTCACTGTTATTGTTCCGAGTAATAAAAATTCATGAATTTTGACCTTAGAACTAAGTAGGAGTGGAATCGAGTTTGGAATAGGAAGAAAAGTCGGGCAGAATTAGCGCCCAGGTTTGCGTCGCGGAGGGGTCGCGGACTCCACTGTCCCAAAATTTTGTTTCGCGACCAAAAATAATAACCCTCATCCGCGTTAGACACATCCTCCCTATTTCTTATTATCAACTATCTAAACTTCATCTAATCATTGAGATATCCTTCATATCATGAATCATAACTCTTGAACTCATAATTCAAATTCAAGAGAGAGTTAAGAGTAGAGCTCAAGAAAATCTTTGAGTTAAATTGTGAATCCCTTGAGACCAACTATCAATTTGAGCTAAGTTTTGTGGAAGTAAGTATGAGATTGAGAAGTGTTGTGTCCATGAGTTGTATATTGTTACTTAGGCCCTTGAGTCGAGTCGATCATGCCCACAAATTCCGCATGAACTTTATAATTTGAGTACCTTTAAGAGAGGTAGTATCTTAAAGTTCTAAGTTCTTAAGTATTGAGTTCCTTTTCCTTTTGAGATTTTGTTCCTAAACATGTGACTATTACATGTTACCCATAAAGGTCCTTGAGTTGAGTTGTTCATGCCCATAATTGCGCATGAACCCTATGAGTCGAGCATTCTTGAGATGAGTAGTATCATTGAGTCCTTGAGTTCTGGAGTTGTTGAGTTTGGTGTATTGAGTTCTATATATGGTTATTGAAAACCTTGAATGGAGTCGTTCACGTCTATAATTCAACATGAACCCTATTTTGAGAAGTCATTTACAATGAATTATAAATACTTTTAAGACTTGATTACTTGAGTTTAAGGATGAGTAAATTTGAGCTCATTTTTTCAAAATGTTATATGGGAACTAAGTATTCCCAAGAGTAAATGTTTTTACATTTAAGATGAGAGGAAACACTTATTTCTAAAAGAGTTCATGAGAAGTTTTGAGTACTAGAGAAATATTCTGAGTAATAATCTCAAAGTTGAGGATGAGGAAATGTTTTCTTTAAAACATATGAGCTAAGTTATATTTTGGGAGTAGTATTGAGCAGCGATATGGAGGAGTTCAAACAACTCATAGCCCCATAAACGATGTAGCCAACATGGGTAGAAAAGGTCATACTTTTTAGACAATTCCTTATTGGTTTTTAAGCATAGACTAGTGGTTCCACTTAGTTGATGAGTTCTCTACCCTGAAAAGGTATAGGATTGTTCTGGCAGTGTGGGCAAGATGACATATCTCATAGTGATGGTTGTCGGTTAGAGAATCTCCCAAATAAGAGTTATTATTGTATTTTTAAATATAAGTGAGTTATTATTGTATTTTACATATAATTGAGTTGCTGTCTATTAGTTTACAACTTTCTATATGTTGCATCTTTTATTGTTGTTTTATCCTTGAGTATCTTATTATTGAGTTGAGCCCTATTTCTCTGAGTTGAGTTGAACTATGTTTAACTGAGTTGAGTATCTGCTAGTTGAGTTGAACTATGTTTCACTGAGTTGAGAATCTTATTGTTGAGTTGTTCCCTATTTCATTGAGTTGAGTTGAGAAGGGGTAAGTATGTTTCTTTTCCATCAGTTCAAGCTCATGTTTATGCTTTATAATTTCCCTTACATTCTCGTACATTCAATGTGCTGACGCCCATTTGTGTGTATCTTTTATGATGCCGATATAGGTATTCAAGGTCATCAATAGAAGCTTTACTGATACCACTTGTACTTCCAATCAGCTTTGATTAGCCTTCCTATATTCCAGAGGACTTCACCTTTACGTTACAATTAGTAGTTTTGAGATGTCGTGAGTCTTGTCCCGATATCCTTCTCTAATAGTAGAGGCTTCAAAGATAGACGAAGTAGAGTAGTTTTCACTATGTATCTTCTTTGAGTTGTTTTTACAAACCTTGAGTCTTTGTATTTAGTAATATTTAGACGATTTTCAAAGTTAAGTAATTGAGTTTATTTTCTTTAATTCAGTTCTAAGCTTATGTATGCTTGAGTTAGTCTCATGTTTGTAGTCAGTCAGGATGAGGGTTCGCTTGGGGATAAGCAATGGTTCTCGACTGCCAGCCACGTCCAGGGTGTAGGCTTGGGTCGTGACAAACTTAGTATCAGAGCACAGAGTTCAAGTGTCCTAGGGTGTCTATGAAGTTGTGTATGTAGGATCTTATTTATGGTTGTAAAGGTCCCACTTCTATAAACGAGGGACTATAAACATTTAAAAAATGTTTCCTTTCTTTCATACTCTAAACTGTGCAATAGAGACTTATTCTAACTCCTCCGTTATCATATCCATTCAACTAGCCCTATAATAAAGATGGTTGAAAAGTAAAGCCCAAGATCCTTATGGATGAGTTATTCTTAGCAAAAATGTTGAGGAAGTCATTAGACTATAGAGGGGATTGAGAGGAGCCTATGATTGAGTTAACTATTTAGTTTGAGAGAATGCACTCACATTCATGTGAATCATGCGTTCAAGCTAAAAGAGAGATGTGCTCTCTTCTTTAAGCATTGTTTCAGCTGAATTCCTTATGAGCAAGTATGTTTTGAGCTTAGGTAATATTTTCACCCTAAAAGACAGTATGAATTGCAAGATTATGAGCAGTAGTAGTAAAGAGTGCCCTTAAATTAAGAGGAAAACACGAAGATGTATAGAAATCTATGGAAATGAGATAGTGATGGGGCATATTATGTTATTACAATCATGCACCCAGTTAGTTATAAGTGATGAGTTCCTTTATGAGTGGAATAAGGAATAGAAATATTGTAAGGAGTTCTCGATAGAAGGAAAAGGAGTAGTTACTTGTTCCCATGAGATATAGTATACTTTTAACTAGAATAGAGTTGATGTCGATGTGCCATCATGTTAGAGGAGACTAAATACATGTGTTGAATAAGAGAGCAGAGTATTCCTGAGGTGATAGACCCAAGCTAAGCTTATGATTTTGAAAGGAGAACCCCATGGTATTTAGAAGATGGTAGAACTATTTGAGAGATAATGTGCAGTAAGTGAGTAAATAGTACTTATGTTGTGAAATGGAAGGTGAAGGTAATCTGTAGGTAGGTAGACAGAGAGCTAAAGACTTCCTACTTGTCATGAGATCTTAGTGGGTGAGTGTTTCTTGACATTTCTTATAGTTGCAAGTAGTATAAGGTGTGAGCAATCATATTGATATCCATGTTTAGTTCTAGACACTAAGCTTGAATTTGAGATGAGTGTCGTATTTAAAAGATGGCGACATGAGGGTGATGGTGTTAGTTTTGAGATCTGATCTAGTAGGTTTGACCTGAAATAGGAGAGGAGATCAAAGTGGTTTGCAATGAAAATGTGGTATTATGACCCACATAAGAGAGAAATGAAGGTAGAGCATAAGAGGTGCACCTGAGTTTGTATGTGGCCAGATGAGTTCCCAATTGATGTTAAGAGAAGCATCTTAGAAAGAGGTCTTAGTACCTGCTTATGGAGAGTTCGATAGTCATGAGATAAATTTTTCTCGAGTATTAGACTAAAAGAGGATCTAGACCAGCTTAAAGATGACAAACTAGGTCCATAGCTTTCAAGTGTTGGCTTTAGACCTAAGGGGGAGATGATAAGATGAGAAATAAAGTCAAGTGTTGAGAATAAAGATAGCAATGAGTTCAGAAGAGTATGGGAGATATCTTTTCAAAGGTCCTTTTAGTAGTGGCGTGATGTTAGAAGGAGAAGATTAATGTTCTCATCATGATAATGATAGTGTGATAATTCCATCTAAGGTAATAAATGAGGAGGAAGAGGAGGATGAGGTTTTACTATGAGAAATAGTTAAATGAGAGCCCCTAGTTGGTTCTGAGTAATAATGCAGAAAATTTAAGTTGGTATGGCAGAGATGATGAGAGAATGAGAACTTCTTAAGGAGTTGGTTAGTAGTCCATGTAGTTTTAAGAGTACTAAGCTTGAATGTTGTGTTGTTAAACATTAGGTGGTTCTTGATATGAGCCCAATGTGATGGTAAAGAGTAATATCATTAAGATGAGATTTCCTATAGAGAGGTATAGAACTTGAACCTAAGGATTTAAGTTAAGATTGAATATACTGAGAGTAACCCTGTTCCATACCCAGCCCAGCCGTCATTCAAGGACAAATGATTCCAAGGGGGAGAGAATGTAACACCCTAGAATTATTTTGAGCTAGACTCAAACCATTCTTCGTTGTGAGTAAGATTTTACCGAGGAATTTGAATTTTCTTAAATTTTAAGGTCACTAGATGTAGCACCTTAAGTTCAAAAAAGAACTAAAGAGAATTCATTCAAGTCATTCCTAAGTTCTTTTATGTTTTGGGTCAACTTTAAATGACCACAACTTTCAACACAAGATGAGTTAGGAGACCCATAAGATATTAAATGAAAGATCTCTAAATCCTCTTTCCAACTCAACCAAGTTTGCTGAATTTCGAATTCAGATGAGAGAGATATGCCTATTTGAATTCAGCCTATCCAGTTAAGGAAAGTTACCCAAATTAATGAGGGGTATTTTGGTCTTTTCCTTACCTTATTAGCTTTGAGTGTTTTTAGTAATATTTTAGGGGTCTAAATTGACTTAATCAATTTTCAGAATTCAAAATCACGCTTAGGGTTTTGAGAGGAGATCAGGAGAAGGAAACAAGAAGGAGTTCAAGGGTTCGCAAAGATTTCTTGCAAATTGAGGTTTTTTTGCCACCAAATTAAGGTATGTAAGTTTTCATAGTCTTGGATTCGTTCACCCACACGCCAATCATGAGTCTCCACTTTCAAATTCATCCTTGAGATTGAGTTTATTGAGTTCCTTAGTGAAATTCTTGAACTATTGTTCTTCATTCTTGAATTATGCTGTTTTGGTTGAGTTCCAGAGGCGAGGGTTTTCGAATAAGAAGAGTTAATTGGAAGTCCCTTGTATGGGTTTCACTAATATTGTTTCGAGAAATGAAAATTAATGGATTTTAACCTTAGAATTGAAGTGGGTAGGAGTGGAATTGAAGTGGGATATACCTATGGGAGTCTTGAATGCGGTGCTGTACACCCATAGAGCATCATCAAGCCTTCTTGACCAATTACTTCTGTTGGCGGTCACATTCTCTGCAATGATTTGTTTTATCTCTCTGTTCGACACCTCAACTTGCCTACTAGACTGTGGATTGTAAGGAGTTGCTACAATGTGATGAACTCCATATTTTTTTAGCAGCGCCTTGAACAACTTATTACAAAAGTGAGAAACTTCATCACTGATAATCACCTTTGGTGTAACAAATCTGGAGAAGATATTTTTTTTAGGAATGTGGTGAGACTTTTTCCCTCATTGTTTGAAAGCGCAATTGCCTCTACCCATTTTGATACATAGTCAACCACAACAAGAATATACTTCATCCCACGTGAACTCACAGACAGACACATGAAGTCAAGACCCCGAACATCAAATAGCTCAATTACCAATATCGGGTTCATAGGTAGTTCTAGCTTTTTTTAAAATTCCTCCTTATCTTTGGCAACGATCACAAGACTTGGTGAAATCATAAGCATCTTGGTGGATGGTAGGCCAGTAATACCCACACCATAAAATTTTATGAGCAGTCCCAATACCACTATAGTGCCCACCAATAAGCCATGAATGACACGCCTCTAGTATACTAATCATCTCAACCTCGGGCACACAATGACGAATAATCCCATAAACACAAATATGAAACAAGTAAGCCCTATCCCAAAAAACTTCTTCACATCAAACATAAATGTTTTCCGTTGGTGAAACGAAAAATTCCATAGAACCAAGTCACTTGCCAAGTAGTTAGCAAAATCTGTGAACCAAGGGATAAGATCAGAAGCAGTCAATACCTGTTCATCTAGGAATGCATTAGCAATCTCAGTCTTATCTCCCAATTTGAGCATACCTTCCTCCTCCAATCTGGACAAATGGTTGGCAACCTGAATTTTTGTTCCATTTCTATACTTCACCTCTAAATCAAACTCTTACAGCAACAATACCCATCTAATTATCCTCAGTTTTGCATCATTTTTAGCCTTTAGATACCTCAATGTAGAATGGTCAGTATGCACTATGACCTTTGTACCAAGCAAGTAGGATCAAAATTTTTCAAAGGCGAAAACCATGGTAAGGAGTTCCTGTTCAGTCACAGTATATTTCTTTAGAGCCACATTTAGAGCTTTATTGGCATAGTAAATCAGATAAAGAATTTTCTCTCGCCTCTGTCCCAATACAACACCAAGCGCCACCCCACTCGCATCACACATTACTTCAAACGGTTGCCCCAATCTGGTGAAATAATTATAGGTGGTGATACTAACCGTTCATTCAACTCTCCAAATGCTCTCAGACAAGCATCATCAAAATCAAACTTACACTCCTTTTCGAGTAGTTTCCATAATGGGCGTGCAAATTTAAAGAAATCTTTTATGAACCTCTAGTAAAAACCTACATGCCCAAGAAAACTTCTAACACCTTTGTAACAACTCGGAAAACTAGTAAGTAGAACTAGAGCCTTACGAGTGTGCTGTTGAGTTTGATATAGGGTTTAGAAGTGTAAAATGACTTTTCTAGCTTAGGTTGAGGGGTTTAGGTGTTAAACTTCAAGGTATGACCCCCTAAGGACCAACCAAGGGTCCTTGAGGACGACCTTAAAGTCTAACCCCCAATGCTACCCAAAAGTACAAAACTATGAAAAATCTAAGGACCTACAGATAGGGACCTACTCCCCGTAGGTCCATCTACGCCAATGGGGGAGGCTCCGTAGGTCAAGGCCCTATTTGTAGAGTTGCAGCCACCATCCACGCACCTGTAGGACGGCGCATGACCCCTCTAACGGTTTGTGAGTCCTAGGTCGTGAATGGCACCTATGTTGATGCCTCATTCACAGCCAAGGCATGGCCAATTTAGGTAATTCCAAATTAATTAGTTTGAAGTACATATACATACATATATATATATATACATATATATACATACATACATATATATACATACATACATATATATATACATACATACATATATATATACATACATACATATATATATACATATATACATACATATATATATACATACATATATATATATATATGTATGTATATATATATATATATATATATACATACATATATATATATATATATATGTATATATGTATATATACATAAATATATATATATATATATATGTATGTATATATATATATATATATATATATATATATATATATATATATATATATATATAAACAATTTTAGTTCATTAAACACCCTATTAACTCATTATATCTCAAGACCCCAAATCAAGTCCCAAAAGCACTCTCCTTTCAAATGATTCTCTCTCTAGAAAACCTCCATTTAAGAACAAGATCAAGGTCAAGTCTAGGGGACTAGAAGCAACCTTTATTTTTCAATTTCATGTGGAAATATTCATAAGGTATGGTAGTATTCATCCTTGGGTAGCTATCACCCAAGGATTCCCTTTAAAACCTTTTATCTCAAATTTAGAAATCCCCAAGAGCTAGGGTTTCAACTCAACCCCATGGATTCCTTTCAAAGTTGCTTTTAAATGTTGAATTATGTTCATTTATGGATGTATTACTGATTTTATATGATTTTAAGTTAAATTCCTCAATAATCCATGAGTTCCCTCATCCTAGCTATGGTTATTCTTTACATTAAGACTGTTGTTGCAAGTTGGTCCAATTGATTGGATGTGAGTAGATTATGATGTGATTGTATGATTTTAGTATGATTCTATTTGTATACTCTATTAACCTAAGCTTCTATGGTGTTATTAAAGTGGCCTAGAGTTATGTCATGAAAGAGGCAAATTGATGGTTTAGATGTGACCTTCTAAGATTGATGAACTTCTTGATGAATTGCCTTAGATTAGATCACCTATACATGAGTTGCTTATACGTAAAGCTTGTAGATATGAACTCACTTGATTAGGGCTTACATGATGAATCATGGTTGAAGTAGTATTGAGATTTAGTTTACTTGATGCTATATGACTATGATCGAGTAAGAATGAAGCATGTGGTTAGTTTTCCTTGAGAATTAGGGTTACATGATGAACACATGAAGCATTTCTTGAGAGTAAGGTTTCCGATATGAAGATGACTCCTAGGGCTTTAAGGGTAAAAGCTAACATGAATAAGTTATGGGTATTAAGGCTTTAAGAAGGAAGCTATTATATATGTTGAATTTTATATGGCACTATTACAAAAGGACTTCATCCACATGGCCTAAAATATGACTATATGATTGAAAACATGGAATTATTATCGTAATTGAGTTATGATTATGTCTATGTCTCATATAGTGTATGCTAGATGTGTTGACTTAACATGATTCTTAAATGCAAGATATGAGGGGTATGCATGATTATGATGTTATGTGCATGTTTGATGAACACTTAGAGAGTGAGGTGTCTATGATGATAATATTATTATTGTGTCATTGATAGGAAAATCACACACCCCCCCATGCAAGAATATGACTATGATGTGACTAAGGTGTTGCGGAAAGGCTAATTCTCATATGCACCCTTACACATGACTATGCATGAAGTATATATGTTTATGAAAATGCTATTGTGTTGATTGAAAGGCTATTCTTATGAACACACTATGAATATGATGTAAAAGGTTTACTCACATATTGATGATTCTAAGGTTGAAAGGACATTTTCACCTAATGAATCTATGAGCTATTATGATGCTATGTTTGTTTGAGTGCCTAGTGCATTCTTCCATGAAGATGAACTTAAGTAAAGATTTAATATGAGTTAAATTGAATTATGCTTAGCACCGAGTGCATATGAGTATGAGATGGGTTTCTTCACGCTAGTAGTCTGGATTCCAATTATGGTTATCTCATGAGATGAAAACCTCCACGTTAGTAGTCTGGGTTTCTAGTAGCAATCTCCTTATCCCATAACTATGTGCCCACATAGGTCTTTAGCTAGTAGATCCACCTAAAAGCTAAATATGTTAGTTCTACCATAGGCAAGTCGGACATCTCTTTTCGGTGTGGGGTTAAGACACCAAATTCCATGTAGCTCACATGGTATATGTCGGTTAAAGCTATATTTTCCTATATGATAAGACTATCAATGAGTTATGTACTATGGTTCCTCAAGGGGTTCTACTTAGTATGAATGGGGGGGGGTATGGGATTTCATTCATGCATTGCACAAGTAGGCTTTAAGGGTGGGTATGGTATGTTTCTCTTATGACATGATAATTATGAGTTAATGCATGCTATATATGAATTATGAACATGAACTAAACTTATGACTTCTTAATGAGCTTTACTTAGTGTAAGTGGGGGTATGTGACTTCACTTATACATTGCACAAGTAGACTTATGAATGGGGTATTGTGTGGGTTCCTTGTGCTATGAAGATATATGAATTTATGTATGCATGATGTGGAGTGTTGCTATGAGTTACTTTACTTATTACAAGTTATGAACATGAATATCTCCTTGTCTATGAGTGTTGACTATTCATAAGGTCAAGGTATGCTATGCATGATTATGGTGGCCTAAAAGTGAGACTTAGTATAGATAGCACAAGTAGACTTATGAAAGGGTTATGATGTGGGTTCCTTAAACTATGAAGATATATGACTTTATGTATGGATGATGTAGAGGTGTTTCTATGAGTTACTTTACTTATTACAAGTTATGAACACGAATGTGTCCTTGTCTATGAGTATTGGCTATGGATAAGGTCAAGGTATGTTATGAATGATTATGGTGGCCTAAAAGTGAGACTTAGTGTAGATAGGATTATGGGATCCCATATATGCATTGCACAAGTCTATCTTAGGGTTGCTTATGTGATAGTTCTAATATGATGAGATGATCTTGGTATGTAATTATGTATGTGAACTATGTCTTGTGAAGATTTGTGTATGCATTATGCTTATGTTTGAGACTATGCTTGTGATTATGATGATATCCTTTATGCTATGATGAATTGTACATGATTTTTTGTATGAGCTACGTTTTCCAACTATTTTCAAAGATGATGTTCAAAAGTGGCCTATAGCATGGTTTCGACAAAAATGTCCCTTTTTGCATGTTTTAAGGATTTTTATCCATGGCTTCCATACTTAGTACATTTTTGTGCTAACCCCTATTTCTACATTTTCTATAAATGTAGGATTTGGTGATATCGGATCCTACTCTCGTGGCTAGGATGAGAGTAGATCAAGAAGAAGAAGATGGGTGAGTCCTCATAGTGTTCGAGGGCTTGACCATATGTCCTTTATGTCTTTCTTATATGTTTTAGACTTATGTAAGGGCTATGTCCCTAAGATTGTATTCAAGAATTTTAATCCAAGTATTATAGATGGTTTGAGACATGGTGTTATAGACTCTCTCATTTTATAAAAGACTTCAATTGTAAAGAAATATTTTAAATTTTCTATAGTTTTTCCTATGTTCTTATGTTATGATATGGTATGAGGCTTGTATGAGACTTCTCGAAGTCTTGTACATAGTGTCACATCTAGGGGGTAGCCTTGGGTAGTGACAAACTTGGAATCAAAGCACAAGATTTAGAATGGTTCTAGGATTGTCTCAAATCACGTCTAGTAGAGTCTTGTTCATAAAAGTGATGCGTGCCACATTTATGAATAGGAGGCTATCGTATGTTAAGAAAAGTTCACTTCTTCATTCTCTAAGTCGTGCCCTAGAGTTTAGCTTTATTAGGTCTTTTTCCTAATGTGTACCCTATGGTTTTCAGGATATGACTACTTCAAGGGCTTTCGTTGAAATGAATGAGGAAGATAGTGTGGAGCAAGAGATTCCTCTCCAAGCTCCAATAGATCCTATAGGGGAGAATGTGACTTATATGGAGTTTAGGTGCTCTATCCAATTATTGGTTCAAGCTTTGACAATGCAAGTTAATAGAGAGGTTATAACTTCGAATAATCCAATAGGGCGAATGGTTGTTTCTAGGGTGAGGGAGTTCTTGGGGTGGTATCCTCCTATGTTTTATGGCTCCAAGGTGGGAGAAAATCCTCAAGAGTTTGTGGAGAAGTTCTTTGAGAAGTTAGACCGTCTGGGAGTAACTCCGATAGAGAAGGTGGAGTTAGCCCCTTGTCAACTCAAAGGGGTCGCACAAATATGGTATGATCAATGGAAAGAGACAAGACTGGTAGGATTGGGCCCTATAGAGTGGGAAGGGTTCAAGAGTGCCTTTCTAGATAGGTTCTTCCATTTAGAGATGAGAGAAGCTTTGGTGCTTAAGTTCGTCAACCTTAGACAATGAGATATGAGTGTTTAGGAATATGCATGGAAGTTCACTCTATTGTCTAATTACGTTCCAATTCTAGTGTCTAATCCTAAATTGGAAATGAGTAAGTTTGTGTCGGGATTGTCCGATTTAGTGGTAAAAGAATGTCGTATGTCCATGTTTGAGCATATTATGAATGTCCCTCATTTTGTAGTGTATTCCTTTGAAATTGAGCAAAAGAAACTTGAAGAAAGGTTGAATGAGAAAAAGAGAGATAGGATAGATGATGAAAATTCTTCCCTTGAGAGGTCCTTTTGACAAGGTTCTTCTAAGATTCTCCCAAAGTATAGTGAGGAGAGAGAATCTAGCCTTAAGTCTCAAAGGGGAATCAATAGTGATTCCGTGCTACTTAAGTGTACTTGCAAAAGATGTGGAAGGAAGCACAATGGGAGGTGTTTAGCCGGTATGGAAGGTTGTTATGGTTATGGTGGAAGTGGCCACAAAGTGAGAGATTGCCCGGTACTTACCGCTAGGGGAAGAGAGAGAGGAAGAAAATTAAGTCTGATGCTCTTCAAGCTAGAGGTGAAAAAGTGTGTCCTCCTAATGTTTCTTTCGGTATGTGTTTCATGCTTATTTCTATTCCGGTAGTGCTTGTCTTTTGTGACTTTATAAATTGGACATGATGAGCTTTTAGGTTGTCCTTAGTTTACTTGGGTTTAATTGTGGCTATGTGTGATTTTTGATGGAACCCAACTTAGTCATAATGAGTCTTAGGATCTGATGGAGGATTTGATGAATAATGGTGTTTAAGTGATGGCTAGAGAATGTTGAGAGTGGTATTTTAGAAAGGGTTTTAGTTGAGGGTGCTACTTGGGAGGCTAAGGGCCAATGATGTCCCAATATCCTTATGTTCCCTTCTATTCCTCCTCTAGCTTAAGATGATAAGTTCTCCTTGACTCGTTTCATGATTGTAGAGTCTTGAGTGTTATATGTGTACCATGATTCTTTTGTCCCATAGAGTTACTCTTGTTAAACCTTGGATGGTTTTGGATGTATGGTCATTAGACCGTTATTGGTTTTAGAACCTAGTAAGGTTATAATGAGTCTTGGTGATGCTTTGTGTTTGTTTGGAAAGAGTAGTGTTTGAGGTCTTAGTAAGGGGCTTACTCCCAAGGGGTAGATGATGTGCATAGATAGCAAAAAAAAAAAAAATTGATTGAGAGTCCTGATATCCTCATCCATTTCTTCTATTCCTATTCTAGCTTGAGACCAAGAATTCCTTTTTGGACTTGTTTTATGTTTTGGAATCATGAGTGTTTTAGAAATTTCCATGATCTCCTTATGTTATGCATGTTCTTGAGAGAATTCATGTTTTGTATAAAAGGAGTTTTCATGATTCATATGTTCCTCATGTTGTTGTGCATTTTAGTATGATGATGGCATATTTGACTTCACGAGATGACTTGCTGAACATACTTTGTTATGCTTTTGATGAAATGACATATTGGCTCCATAATGTTGTGTTGAGCTTGTTTTTAGTTGGGAAAGATAGTTCCTCCTATGATTATGTGATGGATGATGTTTAGAAGTGTTTGTATAGGCCTACTCTCAATGGGGGAGATGGTGTGCCTAGCTAACATGGTTGTTACGTGCTTATGTGTTGCCATGACTTCTTTATATAATGCATATTCATGAAAACTTGTGTTTTGAAAGAAAATGAGTTTATGTCAATTGTTTTTCTCATATTGTAGTGCTTTGAGTAAGAGGTACCTATTGAACTTTATGAGAAGAATATATAAGCATGCTTTAGTTTGGAGTTGAGAAATTCCTCCTTGAATAAAGTGCTTTTTGAAAGTAAATTGCATATGAGCTCCATGAGAGTATGTTGAGAATATTATGACTAGGAGATGGTAATCCCTCCTTGAACATGACTAGTTATGAGAATCTCATGCATAAATGGGTTGTTAGATGTAGTTCATACTTCCTTGTGTTGCATTGAGTACTTTGAGATGGAGTTAAGCTTTGGTGAGTCCTCATTGTATTTGAGGATTAGATCACCCTTTATCATTTATGTCTTTCTTTTCATATTAGACTATTGTATGGGCTGGGTCCCTAGATTTTATTCTTTTATGTTAAATGGTTTGAGATAATGTTTTTAGACTTCTGCTCATTTTATAAAAGACTTTGATTGTATTGAAAAGTTTTAAATTTCTGCACATTACTATGACTGTATGTTATGATATGCTAAGTGGCTTGTATGAGGCCTTTTGGGGTCTTGTATGCCATGTTACATCTAAGGGGTACCCTGGGTCGTGATAGATGTCAAACGACAAGCTGAGAGAACAGAATGTCAGTCGACCTTTGGTCCGTCGGTCAGGTCCATCATGGACACCTAGACTACATCGTTTAATCCCAAAACAATGTCATTTAATCCCTAAACTACGTCATTTTACTGAGTTTAAACCTAGTATCTAATCATAACCTACCCTAATAGATCCATTCACAAAAAATCATCAAAACTTAGAGCAAAAGAGGAGACAAAGTTAGCAGCCCTCTCAAGAACAAACAATAGGTTTTCTTCAATTCCAACTCTTAAATCAAAGGATTTTTCCATATATTTTGTCACCAGGTATGTGATATTTAACAAATGGGTTCCTTTCATCCACTAGGTCCCTAGAATTTAGCCATTTTTTGATTCGATGTATCTTTTTTATACCCAGGAATTCTAAAACCTTAGATATTGGTTGTGATTTAGCTGTTATAGTGTTCCTAATCACATTATCATGTTTTTATGAAATCGTGGCTTAGTTCTTTGAATGAAATTCAGAACCCTAGTGGTGTAGATTCTCTTAGTTCATGAATTACAATGGCTAGGTCAGTTAAATAGATGTACATGCTCCAATTTTGAATGTTACATTGTTAGTTCATAAATGTTGCATTGTCACATATACATGTCGGAATATTGAGCTATCCAGTATTTTAGTCATGTTGTGTCAGACACAACTCCAGTTGAGAGTAGGCTTAGCATAGGTTAGACTAGGGTTCAGCGTACCCTCATAGTCCTAGAACTACGTACCCCCACAGGCTTATAAGTCCCCTCTGTGGGCATCAAATTTAGTGATTGCACCAGTCATACCTTTATACACCTAGCAAGGTATATAGGGTCCTTTTGATTAGCTATATTCATCGGACTATGCGGTTAGTTCACGTAATTTTATGTCGGTTCATAGTAGCTCCCATAATCAAACTCTAATGCATTTGACAAGGTTTTTAGTATATACTTCAACTTTCAGTTCCACCATGTTATTTTCATGATTAGTACTTGGTCATTGCATTTAGATCAGCTTTTCAATTATGTTTCAGTATATACACTCTTGTTCAGATTATGATATTTCTTAGTTATACTTTGTTAAACATATATATTTTGTTGAACAATTATCTATATCTTGCATGCTCAGTACATTCCAAGTATAGACGCATACTCTACGCTACATCCTTTCATGATGTAGGTTCAGGTACTCAACATCCATATCACAATTAGATCAACTTAATAGTCCGTATTTAGCAACTTCACTGATGAGTCCTCATGTTCCGAGGACAACAGACATGCTTTTATTTCAGTCTTTTATTTCAGTATTTTATTTTTTCTAGAGTTAGCTAGGGGCATGTCCTAACAACTTTAGTTAGTAGAGCCTTTTTCAGACATAGTATTATATTCAACTTTAGTTTTGAGTGAATGTTGAGTATCTTAGAACTCTTAGTAGGTTTATATATATTTAGATAAGTATTGTGTATTTCTCTATCTTTTAGTTACTCATGTTTTATCTTCTGCATAGTATCTCTTTATTTAGTTGCTTTTAGTATGCTTATGATATGCCAACTTTAGGGTTAGCTTGGGGACACTCGTGATCTTAGGTCCCATTTTTAAGTCAAGGGGTTAGCCTTGGGGTATGAAAAACTTGGTATCAGAACATTAGGTTAAGAGACCTATAATGTCTGAAAGCCTCACTAAGTAGAGTCCCTTAAGAGTCCTAGGATGTCTGGGCCCGTAATAATTTGCCTAGTTGTAGTGAAGTTACAAAGGAATGCATGAATTCTCAATTTAAAATGGCAAATAATAACAACTTTTCTCTTTCAAATGGAGCAACTGTTCTGGATCTTGTTCAACTCTTTGGGGCAATCAATATGGCTTAGATGACCATAATCGAATCTTGAAAGGTCTTCCTATAAAAATGATCATCCTAAGACACACAAAAAACAATAAGTTAGCTATGAACTTCATCGATAATTTCATAATCCTCTTGTGTGGCTTCCTTCGTTAAGATCAAGGGCATCCAAGTAAGTTTCCATTATCACAACAAATAATTGTAATTTTCATTATCAAAAACAACATGAGTCATTCTTGAAATACAATTTTTGAAATCTATCTCTTCACTCAAAGGTCCCTTTAGAAAAATCGCTCTAGATCCCACCTATCAGTTTTGAAAGAAAAGAAATGCAGGGAAAGAATAATGAAAGAGAAGTTAAAGGATAAAATATTTATTGCACTAAAGAACTTTATATTATTGACTAACATAAGACATGTATTTACAGACTAAAAATCAAACTAAAATAGAAATCAACTCCTAAATACTAGGTCTCTAACTTAGTCAAATTATTGCAACAAGAATATTTGTAATTCTAAATCAAAGATCCAACATATATACAAAAGATTCCAAGGCCTTCAATATTGAACCTCATATGTATAGCTGTTAAGCTTCTACATTATTGTATTGAAGCCACATCAAGAAAGCTTGAAGAGTGTTTGTATCAACATTGTGATGCTTTTGAATAAACTCAATGAGAGCTAGCCATGTGAAGTTAGGATATAGTCAGGGTTGTTGTAGTCAACCAATTCAGTTGGTGAACTCACCACCTTATCTTTGTCTGGACAATGAAATAAAGCAAGTGATTTTCTAGAAGTCTTGTTGTTAACCACTTCTCTAAGCAAGCAACTTTTGTACCTACTATTCGATCGCACTTGCAAAAGGCCAAACACAAAATATGGTATATTATTGTTGTACGTCAAAGAATTCATGATGTATATCATTGTGCGTCATGTGGAAAAAAATTATAATATTTTTCACCTAAATATGTATTATTTGTCTAATTGATTTGTTTATATTATTTGTATGTAGTACATAATACATTAGCTTATTATATAGTTCTAGTTTGTAAATAAGTGTACAATAAATGTGACTCCTATGTTAACATCAAAAGCATTGCAATTTGGACGAATGGAGTAACATTCGTTGTTCACAAAAACCTGAAGTCCACTAACAAAATCTTGATTGAGAACGGTTAATGGTGTTGCATCACAGTGAGGCCATACTTCGAAGATGAGCTCTAGTTTATGGCACTGGTGATAGTAGTTAAATCTTGTTATGGATTCATTATCTTTGAAAACTCTTTAAAGTGGCTCTTCTATACACCTAGGCTCATCCCTAAGCATTCCATGATCTTAAGAGAAAGTGTGCTCATGGAATTGCAATAATCTTGATAAATATTCCTATGTAATTAAAGGGATAAATTTTAATTCATTTACATAATAAAAAAAAAAGAAAAATATATACTCTTTTTGTTTCAATTTATTCGTCTGATTTAAATTTGACATGAAGTTAAAAAAAGTAAAGAAATACTTTTGAATTCAGTAGTCTTATACAAAAGAAATGTAAAATGTACAAGAAAGAAACAATGACTCCTGCACGCTTCACCAGCAAGCCTAGATGCTTGTTGGGCCGTTGCAGGGTCACTAGAAAAGAAACTGCTTAAGCCAATAAGGGGAACATGAATTACTTGTGCTACATCATCTGCTCATATATATTGCGTGAATTACAATGCTTCTCATCATCTGTTCATATATATTGCGTGAGAATGTTGGACTCATTTTTCATATGGGATATATCAAAAATTAATGATTTTTCCTCACCAAGCATAGGTGATTTTCAATTTGTGATTATACTATTAGTGGTCATTGTAAGCAAGTGTTTGGTTTTTTTATTTCTTGTGAAATATGTCATAATGGGGAAAAGGAAGTAGAAGTAGTAAATTGTGAGGAGCCAAAATGAAGGATTATATAGGGCTTAAGGATTCTTAAAATTTCGATAGAAGTTCATATGTTGTTTGAATCACATTTTAAAAAAGGAAATACTTTAAAAGATATGTTTGACCATAGATTTTGAAAAAAAATCTTTAAAAAGTTCTCAAGTATCAAGAACGGGTCTGAATAGTTTGTTGAGAAGGGCTCAGTAGTGCTAAAAGTTGTTGCCAGAGAGTTTTTAATATATTTTGAATCAAAATTATTTTAAAGATATGTTTGACCACTGATTTCAAATGAGAGTTTGAAAACTTTTCCTTAAAAAGCTTTGAAGTATCAAAAAAGGGTCCAAATAGTTTGCTAAGAATGACTTCATAATGCTTAAAAATGGGGTATAGTTTTGTTACAGAATGTACATAGACATATCTACACATAATATAGCATAATAATAGTGTCACAAACTGAGCCTACACCCTAGATGTGGGCGGTACTCGAGAACCAATGCCAGTCCCTAAGTGAGCGCTCATCCCGGCTGACTACAAGCGGAAGACTAACTCAAGCATACATAAGCTTTAAATTGAAAGAAACGTTTAAAAACAGTTTACTAAATCTCAAAACTTTATTGAATATATAGAGTATGAAACAAAAGTTTAAATAAAACATCTGAAACCTGAATAACTCTCCAAACCTGTCGATCTTTGAAGTTGCTTCTATATATAGACGAGTATCAAGACAAGACCTATGACTACTCAAATGCTACTAATACTAACAGCTCATAAAACTAGAGTCCTCTAGAAGCAAGGAGACCTCACTCGAGACATGATGAGCAGATGAAGTGATCTCAGAAGACTCTTGTTGAGGATCTTAAGAACATGTATCTATATCATCAAAAGATGCAAGTCAAATGGTATTAGTACATTGAATGTACGAGTATGCAATATAGCTGAATAATAAATAACTGAATGAAAGGATTGCTATAGATGTAGATATATACTCAACATAATGTAAAGAAATAAAGAAGTGAAATCATTAAAACTTTACAAAAATTCGTACTCACCTCAAAATTCAACATATCAAGTTATATAATAAATATATACTTTTAACTCTATTTGGGAGAGGCTCTAACCGACAACCATCACTATGAGCTATGTGTTTATATAGCGTCTCACCCACACTGCTATAACTATACTATATCATGCCGTGATATAGGACACCTCAACTAAGTGGATTCACTAAAAATGAAACATTTGGGAAATGCTTAGTTATCTTATACTGTTTCTCAAATTCCTCTTTACTTCCTCAAAAACTAAATTAAAAACACAAATGTTGGTTTTAAAAGATTCTTAAAATTTATAACTCAAAATAGGGTTCTATAACACCTAAGAAATTTTTTTGAACTAAGATTCGAACCATCCTTTGTTGTGAAAAGGATTTTACTGAGGAATTTAAAATTTCCTGATTGTTAAGGTCACTAGATGTAGCACCTTGAGTTCTAAAAAGAACTAAAGGGAATTCATTCAAATCATTCCAAAGTTCCTTGAAATTTTGGGTCAACTTCAAACGACCATGATTTTTAGCAGAGGATGAGTTAGGTGGCCAAAAGATATATAATGAAAGGTCTTTGAATTATCTTTCAAATGCGACCAAGTTTGCAAAGTTTTGAGTTTGGATGATTGAGATATGCCCTTTTAAAGTCAGGTTGTCCAGTTAAGGAAAGTTACCCAAAAATAGTGAGGGGTATTTTGGTCTTTTCCTTCCCCAATCAGATGTAATTCATTTTTAGTAAGGTTTTTAGGGGTCTCAATTGATTAGGTTCCATTTTATAATCCTAATATATGCCTAGGGTTTTAGTTGAGAGTTTAAAAAGAGAAAAAAAGAAAAGATGAGAAAAGAGGAAAGGATCAAGGCGTTCGTCGAGATTCTTGAGAGTTGTTGTGGATTTTCTCCATGGGTTTGATCCCTAAGAATTATCTAAGTTTCAATAGTGTTGGGTTCATTAACCCACACGCCAATCATGATTTATATATTCGAATTCGTCCATAAAGATTGAAAGATTTAAGTTCTTGATGAGTGTTCTTGAAGTTTTGCTATCGTTTTTGAATAAAGATGTGTTTGATGTGTTCTTGAGCTAAATCCTTCGAATTTGAGGGTTTTTTATAGTGTATTCTTGTATACTTATGTTGGGTGTTCTAATCTAAGTGATTTGGAAAGAAACCATTCGATTCTAGGCGAGTTAGGGCAAAAAATGGAAGAAGAAAATTCGTCGAAGAGTTCTGGGGAGGGGCTAGGGCCCCAGCAGTGCACCAGTATCATGTCTCTGAAGTTTAGGGGTTGGAGCCCCATGCCAGCAGTGTGCCAGGGTCGCCTACCCCCAATCCTTTTCCATCGGTTGTCCCGTTTAAGTCCATTTAAAGTTTACCTTCACTCCCTTTTGATTCTAACTACTATAAACTACTTCTAAACACCTAGAAATCATTAGTAACTTGAATCATAATCTTGAATTTATAATTCAAATTTAAGGTAGAGTTAAGAGTTAGGTCTTGTAAGTTCTTCCAAACATTTAAAGAAAGTCCTTCTGAGTATTTTGAGAAGTCTTCTACAATTTCAAATACCTTGTTTCAAGACTAGAGGCAGTGAGTATGCGAATGAGGTGAATGTATTCATAAGTCTACATTATCATCAAGATAACCTTCATATCATGAATCCATAATTCAAATTCAAGAGAGTTAAGAGTAGTTCAAGAAAGTCTTTGAGTTCAATTGTGAATCCTTTGAGATCAACCATCGATGCGAGCTAAGTTTTCAGGAAGTGAGTATGAGAATGACAAGAGTAGTATATACGAGTTTCATATTGTTAGGAAGACCCTTGAGTTGAATCGTTCATGCTTATAAATTCCACATGAACTCTATAAGTTGAGTATCTTTGAGAGGAGTAGTATATTCAAGTTATAAGTCTTGAGTATTGAGTTCCTAACCTTTTGAGATTATATTCCTAATCATGGGACTATTACATGTTACCCAAAAAGTCTTTGAGCTGCGTTGTTCATGCCAATAATTTCGCATGAACCTTATGAGTTGAGCATTCTTGAGATGAGTAGTATCATGAAGTCCTTGAGTTGAGTTGTTCATGCCCGATAATTCCGCATGAACCCTCTGAGTTGTGTATTCTTGAATTGAATAGTATTATTGAAGTTCTTGAGTTCTGAGTATTGAGTTCTATCTATGGTTATTGAAAACCTTGATTGAGTCGTTCACATCCATAATTCGCCGTGAACCCTATTTTGAGATGTCTTTTACAAATTTTTCTAAACTTATATTAAGACTTGAGCAGTTGAGTTTGAGAAAGTGTAGAGTTGAGTTCATTTTTTTCAAAATGAATTTATGGGAACTAACTATTCCCAAGAGTAAATGTTTTCACATTTAAAAGATGAGGAAACTAAGATTTCCAAAAGAGCTTTTAAGCAAGTTTTGAGTACCATCTCTTTTAAGAAAAATATTATTGAGTAATAATCTCAAAACACTGAAAGAGTTTTGGTTTTAAACATATGAGCTACTATATTTTGGGAGTAGTATTGAGCACCGATATGGGGGAGAGTTGAGATAACTCACAGCCTCCCATAGACCATGTAGCCAACGTAGGTAGAAAGGGTCATACTTTTTAGATGATTCCTTAATACTTTTTAGCATAGACTAGTGGATCCACGTAGTGAGTAGGTCTTATTTGGGTGAGACGTTGTATCATCACATAGCTCATAGTGAGGTTGTCAGTGAGAGGATCTCCCATAGAGTTATTTTTGTATTTTTATATATAAATTGAGTTATTATTGTATTCTTCAGTACATTGAGTTGCTATATTCTGTTTGTAAAGCTTTCCATATATTGCATCTTTTATTTGTGCTTTATCTTGTGTTGAGAATCCAAAGTTGAGTATCTTATTATTGATCTAAACCCTTTTTCTCTTAGTTGAGTTGAACTATGTTTCACAAAGTTGAGTATCTCATTGTTTAGTTCAGCCCTATTTTCATTGATTTGAGCTAAGTTATGTTTCACTGAGTTGAGTACCTTATTGTTCAGTTGAGTCCTGTTCACTGAGTTGAATATCTTATCCTTGAGTACTTTAGAGTTGAGTAAGTTTCAGTACATTTGAGTATCCTTGAGTAGTCCTTGAGTTGAGTAAGTTTGAGAATAGGTAAGTATGTTTCCTTCGATTTCAGTCCAAGCTTATGTTTATGCTTTAGAATTCCCTTTACATGCTCGTACATTCTATGTACTGATGCTATTTATCGTGCGTTGTTTCATAATGCAGATACAGGTATTCAAGGTCATCAACAAAAGCTTTGTTGAGACCACTTGCAGTCCAATCAACTTTGGTGAGCCTTCTTACATTCGGTAGGACTTCACATTTATCTTATAATTAGTAGTTTGAGATGTCGAGAGTCTTGTCTCGATATCCATCTCTAACAGTAGAGGCTTCATAGATAGACAAAGTTGAGTAGTTTTTAGTATGTACCTTCTTTGAGTTGTTTTTACAAACTTTGAGTTATCTATTGTGTATTGTTCAGATTATTTGAAAGTTTAGTATTTGAATTTTATTTAGTTTTAAGCTTTTGTATGCTTGAGTTAGACTTCCGTTAGTAGTCAACCAGGATGAGGGTTGGCTTGGGGACTAGCAATGGTTTTTGAGTGCTGGCCACGTCTACGGTGCAGACTCCGATTGTGACAAACTTGGTATCAAAGAACAGAGTTCAAGTGTCCTTGGGTGTCTATGAAACCGTGTCAGTAGGATCTTATTTATTGTTGTGAGGGCCCCACTTCTATAAATAAGGGACTACAGACTTTTAGGAAATGTTTCCCTTCTTTCATACTCTAAATCGTGCAATAGAGTTGTGTGCTAAGGAATTTACTCATACTCGTGCATTTCTCAGAATCATTACATTAACCATCATATTAGAGGTGGTTGAAAAGGAAAGTCAGTTCTTTATCGATGAGTTGTTCTTAGCAAGATTCTTGAGGAAGTCATGAAAGTGCAGAGGGGATTGAGAGAAGCCTATGAGTGAGTTAAGTGTTGAGTTTTGAAGTAAAGCACTCATATTCATATGAATCGTGTGTTTGAGCTAAAAGTTAGTTGTACTCTCTTCTCTCAGTATCTTTTTAGCTAAGATCCTTATGAGGAGGTGTTGTGAAGCTTGGGTAGGGTTCTCACCTGAAGTGATACTATGAGTTATGAGGCTATAAGCAATAGTATTAAAAAGTGCCTAGATTTTGAGGAAAGTATGGTAAGGTTTAGTAATCTAAGAAAGGGAAATGGTGTTTTGATAAGCTATGTTACTATAGTCATGCACCTGGTAACTTACTACTGAAGAGTTTTCCCTTATGGGTTGACTAAGAAGTGATGAGTTGTGAAGATTCCATCATAGGAGGTAGAGTCTGTTATAGTAGAAATGAGTTTGTAATGAAGTGTAATTGTATCGGTAATGACCAAGTGTAAGTGTTTAATAGAAGAGCATCAGTATTCATGAGGTGATAGCTCTAAGCTAGGATGATGATCTTTAAGGGAAATCCTATACTATTCAAAGTGTTATAGAACTAATTAGGCAATGATGTATAGTGGTTGAGTAACTACTGCTTAAGTGGTGAAGTGTAAAGTGATGGTGATTCGTAAGTATGTAGACTGAGAGGTAAGGATTGCCTACTTGCCATGAGATCTTAGTGGATGAGTGTTTCTTGACTTTTATGGTAGTCACAAGTAGTATAAGAGGTGTGAGAAATCATACTGATATTCATGGTTTAGTAATAAACATTAAGCTTGAATTTGAGATGAGTTTCATGACTAATGGAATGGAAACATGAGGAGGATGACGTTAGTCTTGAGATTTGACCTAGAAGACTTAACATAGAGTAGGTGAGAAATTGAGATGTTAGTTGAAATAAATATGAGTGGTACAAGTAAGAGACCCTAACCTTTAGATAAGGGCAGTGATGTGTGGCGATACGCTCAAATTACACCTCCCTAAAGAAGTATAAGTGATCGTTATCAAGTATAGAACCTAACTTGGAGGTTGGGATCGATCCCACGAGGAATATGGTTTGGACTTAAACTTAACTTACGATTATATTCTTTTAGTCAATGTATTTCCAAAACAAGTAAGTAAGGGGGGGGGGGGGGGATTTGTGAAACAAATGCTTGATTGTAGTTAACTAACTGGTGATCAGGATTCCAACTTTGTTGTTATCAATGAGAGAAAGTAACTAGGGTGTACGTATTCCCCATAAGCTCATAACATGGTAATCCTAGTAATAGTAATCCTTTCCTAGTGTATTACATGCAAAGTGATAAGTTAGGTATCTCTAATTCCTTGGTCCGGCAACTAGAGAATTTCACCCTGCACCTTGGTTCGGCTACGTGTGTATAATTTAGTAACCCTTACCTTTACCTTATATTAGACATCACATCAATGTATGGCTTAGTTTTCACCTCGCACCAATTGATATTAGAGTATTACATAGTATCACACTAAATCTATGTTGAGAATTCTTTTCTTATTAACTACCTACATGGTCCGGCAAGTAGCACCAAGGAGAGTTTTAACATTTGCAACCGCTAAAAAGACTTCTAAATGAAAGAATTATCAATGCATGCAATAGCACTATTCAAGAATTTCTTAGTTACTATTCATACATTTTTAATTGCTCATGGTTTCCACAATCCTAGTTGTGGATTTAGTTACCCATAGTAGCAAGAGCAAAATTCATATTTTTAGATGAAGAAATTATGAACTTACGTAATGAGGAGAATAAGCCCAGAATCTCAACTTGAATTTCAAAGCTAAAATCTTCAAAACGAACTTAGGAAATCAAGAATTGCTCAAGTTGCAAGTTAATCTCAAAAGCCAAAAGCTAGAACTAAAATAATAAGGTCTAACCCCCAAAAATGAGGCTTACATGCCATATATATAGAAAAACAAGTCCCTATTAAAAAGGAAATGAAATAAGGAAATAAAGTTTCTAGATGGGGTTGCAGTTGACGACACTGACATACGGACCGTGGACTAACCTACAGTCCATAGGTCACTTCCGTGGTTTATGACTTAGGTAATTTTTTTGATGCTTGAAACTCCAATTCTCAGTATCGAATGACTTGATCCACGGTCCGTGGATCCTCCTCCGTAGTCTCATACTTAGTTTAATAAAAATCAGTTACTGGAACACCTTCTCTGAAATAGTTGACGGACCTGCAGGACAGCTTGTAGGTTGAACTATGGTCTGTCGATCATGGCCGTGGTTACACACTTAGTCAAGATTTCCCTGATTATTTCTTCAAGCCTTTCTCATTGATCTACGCCCTACACCTATAGACCGTGACTGGACCTATGGTCCGTAGGTGGCTTTTTCTGCAGCATTTCTTCAGCTGTCTCCTAATACCCACGTTCGAACTTATTTCCTGCAAACAAGATAAAAGCACATTAATATCACTACAAAATGGCCCTAGACACACACAACTCTTATGTGAAATGTATTAAAAATATTGTAAACTCACAATATATCAACACCCTCAACTTATATTCGTGTTTGTCCTCAAGCGACGCACTAAGACTCTAAACGACATTTGTATAGAAGCAAGCATTCAAACCCAATCAATCAGATGGCTCTCTATCCCGACTTTCTTTTCGAGTGCAAATATTTTCTCTTAGAATCAACAAGCTAACTCATGCTGATCAAAATATGACAAAGAACAACCAATCAACACACAACATATGCTCTTTGGCTATCACCAAGGTACCAACTTTCCATCAATGTAACTAGTGCCCTTACATAAAACGAAATCCCCTTTTCACACAATCAATATGATTTTGAGTACAAGGATTCATTCAACACTCACACTCAGAAGTAATTTCAAGTATAGTTAGTGCTCAATACCATAGGCTTGCCCTTATTTTCACTGCTTAGACTCTCCAAACTAGTTCCTAGGATCATTATAGGACTTTTCCTATCTTGTAACATAAGCTCAGGGTCAGGTGTGGTACCTTTAGGTACTTTTTAGTGACTTTTTGCCCCCCTTGGCATTACATTGGCTATTTAGCTCTTCCTTGACCTATTTTTGGCAACTTTTCATCTCAATTTCATTCCCTTATCTGTTTTCATCAAAGGATGCAACTTTTGACTTTTTGACTCTTATTTCTCAGATTCTTCTTTTACTTGTACTTTATTTTCACACTTTTCTTTTGCTTCTTTTGCACAAAGTCACATCCTCTTTCATACGTTGTCCTCTTTTCAACATGAAACTCTTTTCATACACTTTCTCCATTCGGTTTCTTCTTTCATAGCCACCCTTAACTTATACATTTTGAATTAGTTGATGTGCACAATGTACGATGTCAGACCAGGGCCAAGATCAAGGTAACCTTTTGGGCTTAGCCACCATCAACTTAGGCTTTTGGCCTAAGTCAAGGTGCACCTGTCCAAGGAGTCACCGGGGACAAGACAATATTTTTAAGGAAAGGTAAGCTAGGTAAATTAAAAGAATTGGCCAATTTTAGGCTCAAACATTTGGATCAAAAGGGAATAATGCTACCATTTGGTTAGATCATTTTAGGCTTAAGTGGACTAATCAGAACAATGGTCTATGATCACTATAGCCTAGATTATCCTATCAGGATCAACGGGGCATGTTTTCGATTGGCATAAAATTGTATGAACAATCAACCATTCTCACACACTCTTGGCACATAGTTTCATTATTAGATTATCAGATTACCCAATTAAAGTTTTAGCTTAAGTGATGAGATCAAGTTGGTTCTATATCATGTCATACTCAGAGCCAACACATTAAACTCATTCTAGCCTATAGATTTTAGCACATATCACAAATTTTAGATGGGCATCATTTTTCATTCTTGATTATGTCATCATGCTTCATTATTTCTTATTCTTCTACACATACACTTCTAACACATGCTGGTTCAACGGAAATTAAAACAGTCTCTTAGGAAAAAACAACACAGGCAAGAAAGCCCCAAGAAAGGATTATGAGTTGGGTTACCCAGACTTCACCTTATCACTCACAATCCATTTACCCTACCCTCAACAAAATAGAGTGCAATTATCCCCAATGCAAAAAAAAGTAAAGATTAAAGGAATGGGTGAAGCAAACTGTGGCATATAGTGCTGAAGACTCATCAACAAGCGGGTGGGTCCGATTTCCTATAGCTCGCTGGAACAACACTTGGGTCACCCTTAGTAGTGCCCACATCATCTATCACAACACCCTCAATAGTTTTATCAATTATTCTTACCGCACCATCAGTGGTGCTCACATTATCTAGCATAGTGGCCTCAGTGGTGGTCCTAGAACTCGAGGCTCCAAGAATACTCTCACGAACCCTCTGCTGGCGCAATTCCTCATCCACAATGGAGGCTCTCCTAGCTAGCTCATTCTACTGGCGCTCCCTCTTCTTTGCTTGAGCACCCTCAGTAGTGTAAGAAATATGACTATAGCGGTGCCTTTTCCCAGGAGCACGGGTGGGCTCGGGCTATGCTATATAATCTCTGAATAAAGCATCAAGTAATGTATCATAAGCTAATGTAGTAGGTGCCGACTCTGGCTCATCTATGGGTGGGTTAAGGATGGTATCAAGGTCAGCCCGGAGACTATCTAACTCGGTACAAAAAGAGGACAGATTTGTAGCAGGTGCTGGTCACTCAAGGACTCTCAACTCGAATGTATCTAGGCGCTTATGAACAGCCTGGACCTTCTGGTCCATCATAGTCTCCATCCACCGCTCCATCCTAACCTCGGACTCTGCAATAGACTGCTGCATCCATGGCTTCACAAGATGGAGCAGCGTGGCCATTTGAGCCTTCAATTTCTAAACTCGAGCAAAGGGCACAACAACAGCTCTTGAAGATGAGGTGGCTCTGGCTGAGCTAGGGGCCCGACTAGCGGCTTGAGATGGGGAAGCCGAGGCATCATCAGTGTGGGCTGGAGGGGCAGGTTCCTCAACCTATAACTTCTCCACATAAGCTACTAATTTTTCTCCTAATGGTGGCACCTCGATCTATGGACCATATCATGGAGCAACTACGTTGGCCTCATGTGAGAGTGGCCTTCTTGATGCTTAAGCCCGGGGTGGTGACCCACTCTGCTCGATCTCTATCAGTATCAATGTATTGTGCTAGCCAATGTAATACAATCTCCTTTTTCTCTAAACTTTGCTGGAACTCCCCGATCCACACGATGTCCTATCTGCAGTCAAACTTGGCTGTATTGAGTGCCCAAGTGTGGTCAGGGCTGTAGAGAAAATGGCAGATGATATTCTCAAATATGTCCACAGAAAACCTGCGCACTAGAGTTGCCATGAGTGGTCCTTGGGCTCTAGGCTTATCATTTTTGTGAATAGAGCCTTGGAGGGTGGCTGTGGAGGAAGCATAGAACTCCTTTACCATCTCCTCGCTATATGTCCTGGGGTACGGAGCCATCCACTCATATTTGTGTTGCTGAAAGAGCTGATGGATGTCGGGTATGGTGTGGAGGCTCCCCGTGAGAACTCTACGCTTCTCTATGATAAGCCGGGCCATCTTCTCTTTTTCATTTAATATCTTCACATCCCTGTAGATCTGCTATTGAGCCTCAACACACCATCTATTAGGCTCTCCAGCAACCGGTCTGTGTTTGGTGGTACTAGAACCTCCACCAAACTAGTAGCCTTATAAGACGAGGCAGCTCAGCCATTTGAACTTGAGCCTGTTGTAGAGCCAGAAGCAGACCCTGAAGCCGAGGTGGACTAAGAACCAGAAATAGACCCAACCGGTGATCCGATCAGTGTATCCTTCTTATCAGACTGAGAGGCAGTGACTACATAGAGAACCACCTACTTGGATTGATTTCGGGTAATCCTGGGTGCTATGGGAGATGTCCTTCCAATGGGAGGGACATATGTGGGGTCATTCTCCGCTTCAGTATCTTCATCGATTATTTGACGGGTTGGTGCAGTTGATTTGGACCTGCCCTTTTGTGCAACGGTTGGAGCATTCTTTGGGGCCATGGTACCTGTAGAGGAAGAATTAGTACCAATATAAACTAAGAACACACTTGAAAAAATTTTAGAACAAAGAACGAACCAAACGAAAACTAAAAAAATTTCAGACAATAGCTTTAGTGGCAACCTATGGTGGGTACCTACCGTCCGTGGATCCCTTCCATAGGTCAGAAATCTGAAAAAGTTGGGCTTTGATGGGAACCACGGATATGCAGAACAGTCCGCAGATTGACCTATAGACCGTACTCCACCTCCGTGGTTCCACACTTAGTGGAATTGCTATATGTCACAAACCACGGACCTGATCTATGGTCTATAGATGGGGTCTCGTGGATCAAGTCTATGCCAGGTAGTCAACATGCCTCATGTTTAAACCAAATCTTTACAATTTCAAACATACATCCCAAGTCTAATGATGTCTATCAACACAATTTATGATAGATTGTCATCCCTAAGGCTCTAACATGTATTGCATACAAAAACTAGGAACCCTAAGTCGAAAGCTTCATGTAGACCAAATTTTCACCAAATTATTTAATTACTAAGACTACACAATCACTATCTATCGTCCCATGGGTGTTTCTAACACACAATTCATGCAGAACACATACAATATCACACCCAAGGTCAGGATCCACTTCTGATTTCCAATAACAACTATGAACAGGAATTCAAAGTGAAGGGGAAGTCGATTACCTTAGAAGCAAAGGAAGTGCGTGATGGTGTGATGACTTCAGACTTCCAACAACTTCTTACTAGACTCTTTTTTGCCAAACCCGAACACCAAAACCTCTAGAAAATAGGGAATTTGGGAGATAGGAGATTGAATTGGGACAATGGGGAAATGGAAGGGGAGTGATTTATGGGATATGGGAGTAGTATGAAGGGATTTTAGAAGAGGAGACTTTTTAAAATGGATGGGGGAGAGATTTGGTAATGGGGGGATGTTTAAAAAATAAGGGGTTTTATTAAATAGGGTTCCGGGTTGGGCCAGGCAGTAACTAGGGTTTGGACCCACGAGACCTCATCTACGTTCCGTGGGTCGAGCTACAGACTGTAGGTGGGGTCCATAGGTAACTTTCTCACTTTGAAATATTAGAGATGTTACCTGGGATCTACGAATACCATTCACGTCCATGGTTTGACCCATGGACCATCGATGGTCTCCATAGACCTCCACACCAGACATTTTCTACATATTTTGCTTTACAACCCTACACATATAGCAACCGTTAGCCTTTCTTTTTACATTTTCTGGACACTTTTTAGATACGGACACTATTCTATATCTAGCCAACACTAAAACAAAAATAATGCACCTATGTAAAGGAATACAGAAAAGCAAATAAACCAAGAAAACAACTAAACCGAAAAGAAAAACCTATAGTTGGCTAGATTGTACATCTTGGGTCCTTCCCAAGCAGCGCTTGATTTAACGTCGCAGCATGACGCATGCCTTTTGATTACTCAGACTTCATCAGGAAAGTAGGCCTGAACAACTTCTTGCACACTTTTCGCGTTTCCCAGATAGACCTTGATCCTTTGCCCGTTTACCTTAAACCTTGTTCCCTCATTATTCTCAAGCTCGATCGCTCCATGTGGGAGCACTTGTGTTACTAAGAATGGCCCGGTTCACTTGGACTTGAGCTGTCCCAGAAACAATCGCAACCTAGAGTTGAATAGAAGCACAAGATCACCCATAACAAATTCTCACTTTTCAATACTTTGATCATGATACTTCTTCATCTTCTCCTTGTACAAGGCTGAACTTTCATAAGCTCTTATGCAAAACTCATCAAGCACATTCAAGTCACTCATTCTCTTAGCTCATTCACTTATTTGATGCGGCGCCCCAATCTAAATTTAGCTTCTTTAGTGCCCACATAACCTTATGCTCTAGCTCTACTGGTAAATGGCAAGACTTCCCATGTACAAGTATGTAGGGGGACATACCTATGGGAGTCTTGAATGTTGTGTGATAGGCCCATAGAGCATCATCAAGTTTCCTTGATCAATCAGTTCTATTAGCATTCACCGTCTTCGCCAAAATCTATTTGATCTCTCTGTTGGACACTTCAACTTGCCCACTAGACTGTAGATAGTAAGGAGTGGTTACATTGTGGCAGACGCCATATTTCTTAAGTAACACCTTGAACAACTTATTACAAAAGTGGGAACCTCTATCGCTGATAATTACCCGAGGTGTACCAAATTTGGATAAGATATTCCTTTTCAAGAATATGGTGACACTTTTACCTTCATTGTTGAAAAGTGCAATTGCTTCCCCAACTTCGACACATAATCAACCGCAACAAGAATATACTTCATCCCATGTGAACTCACAATTGGACCCATCAAATCAATGCCCTATACATCAAACAACTCTATCACTAATATAGGATTCATAGAAAGCTCATACCTCTTTGAAATTCCTCCTTCTCTATGGCAACTGTCAAAAGACTTAGTGAAATCATGAGCAACTTGGTGGATGGCAGGCCAGTAATACCCACACTGCAAAATTGTATGCGTAGTCTGAATACCATTATGACGCTGACCAATAGGCGATGAATGGCACGCCTCTACTATACTCAACATCTCGAACTCGGGAACACAGCGACGAATAATCCCATCAACTAAACTATGATACAAGTAAGGCTCATCCATAAAGAACCTCTTCACATCATGCATAAACTTCTTGGTGAAAAGACAAATCTGATGGCAGCGGATCACTTGCCAAATAGTTAGCAAAGTCCGCGAACCAAGGAATCAGATCATGAGAAGCAGCCAATACCTTTTCATCTGTAAAAGCATCATTAATTTCAGCCCTATCACCAAGCTTGAGCATAGCTTCTTCCTCCAATCTAGACAAGTGATTAACAACCTAATTTTCTGTCCCCTTTCTATCTTTCACCACAAAGTCAAACTCTTGCAGCAACAACACCCATCTAATCAACCTCGGTTTTGCATCATTCTTAGCCTTCAAATACCTCAATGTAGAATGGTCAGTATGCACAATGACCTTAGTACCAAGTAACTAGGATGGAAATTTCTCGAATGTGAAAACCACTGCAAGAATCTCTTCTTCAGTCACTATATAGTTCTTTTGAGCCATATTTAGAGATTTCCTAGCATAGTAAATAGGATGAAGAGTCTTCTCTCGCCTCTATCCCAATACCACACCAAGAGCCATTCCACTCACATCACACATTACATCAAACGTTTGCCCCCAATCCGGTGAAATAATGATAAGTTCAGAAACTAGCTTTTCTTTCAACTCTCCAAATGCCCTCAGACAAGCATCATCAAAATCAAACTTATACTCCTTTTCGAGTAGTTTGCACAATAGATGTGCAATTTTGGAAAAATCCTTGATGAACCTCCTATAGAAATCTGCATGCCCAAGAAAACTTCTAACACTTTTAACAATAATAGGTGGTGGAAGTTTTTCTATTATGTCGACTTTCGCTCTATCAACCTCAATACCCTTCTCAGAAATCTGATGACCCAGAACTATCCCTTCTTTCACCATAAAGTGGCACTTCTCCCAATTGAGCACAAGATTTCACTCTTCACACCGTTTAAGCACCTCGGCCAAATGATTCAGACAACGAACAAAAGAGTCACCTACCATAAAGAAATCATCAATAAATACCTCAATAGTGTCCTGCGCCATATCAAAAAATATCGACATCATACAATGCTGGAAGGTCGGTGGAGCATTAAACAACACAAATGGCATCTGTTTGAATGTGAAACTCCCATAAGGGCAAGTGAAGGTGGCCTTCTCTTGATCTTTAGGAGTTATTAAAATCTTATTGTAGCTCGAATAACCATCAAGGAAACAATACCAAACTTTACCCGCAATTCCGTCCAATATCTGATCCATGAACGACATATGGAAGTGGTCCTTTTCTGTCCAAGCATTTAATTTCTGGTAGTCCATGCAGACTCTCTATCCAGTCACAGGCCGCATCAGAACAGGCTTAGTTTTCACATTTGGAACCGCAGTCATCCCACCTTTCTTGGGAATACACTGAACAAGAAAAACCCAACTACTATCTGCAATGGGATAAATAACTTCGACATCCAACCATATGATGATTTTCTTTTTCACTACCTCTTGCATAGGTGGATTTAGTCTTCTCTGTTGCTCAATACTAGGCTTGTGTTTTGGTATGTGTTGGATTTTATGATGGCCAATGCCAGGAGGGATCCTAATAGTATCTGCAATAGTCTACCCAATAGCCCTTTTGAACCTGTTCAATACGAAAACCAATTCCTCAACTTTTGTCACATTTAAATCTACCATGATGATGACCGGTAAAGTACCATCTCTCCCCAAGAATATATACGTCAAATGTGATGGTAGAGCCTTAAGCTCTAATTTTGGAGTCTCTTCAACAGATGGTCTTGCAGGTGGAGAGTCGTGATTCTTCATGTCTAGCTCTAATATCTTTGTTTTTGAACGAAATTCAAACCTATCAAGTGCGGCGACCAATTCATCATAGTCTTCAATACCCTCACTTTCAATGTTAATCATTACCGTTGCTAGTGCATCAACACCCAATCTCTCTTCAATAGGCACCTCAGAACCACTCACTACAATATGATTCACCACTGATACAGACTTGAGCTCACTACTCTGCTTCATGGATCTCAAAATTTTGAAAGTTACCACTTTATTATTCAATCAAAACTTCATCTGCCCATTCTCCATATCATCCAAGGCGCGCCCAATAGCAAGTAATGGTCTCCCAAGAATGATGGGAAACTCAAAATCAACTTCACAATCAAGTATCACAAAATCCGCCGAAAAGATAACATACTCCACTTTCACTAGTACATCATGGTGCACACCAATGGTCCTCTTCATAGTTCTATCAGCCATGAGCAATCGCATTACAGTCAGTTTTGGATCTCCTAAACCCAACTTCTTGTAAATAGACAATGGCATAAGATTAATGCTAGCACCTAGATCACATAGCGCCTTAGCAAAATGCAACAACCCGATGGTACACGAAATAGTGAAAGCCCTAGGATCCTCTTTTTTCTGCACAAGGGACCTTGTAGCAATAGCACTACATTGTTGCTACCTATCATCATCTTCAAAACTCACAACCCTTTACTTCGTAAACAAATCTTTCATAAAGTTCGCATACCCAGGTATTGGCTCCAGAGCTTTTATCAATGGAACATTGATGGAACGCTGCTCCAACATAACAATAAACCTGCGGTATTTCCCTTTTTAGTCTTATTAACTAACCTTTGTGGGAAGGGAGGTGGTGGTCTAGGCATAGGGACAACTTTCTGTGTTATCTCCACTTACTTCTCTGTCGCATTCTCGGACTCACCAGTAACCGCTATCTCATTATCATTTTTAGTAACCTCAACTTCAACCTTAGATGGCAAAGGTGGATCAATGATCTGTTTACCCCCTCTAGTTGTGATTGCCATACAATGCCCATCATTCTTCAGATTTTGGATGGTGTTTCTAAGAAGTGTATCGGGTTGTCGTGGATTGACTGTAGTGGACAAATGATTCATCTTCTTCTCAAGATGCTTGATCAACACTGCACGGGCATTGACTTTTTGACCGATTCCAAACAAGTCGTTTTGCATCTCCTTCACATTCTCATAAGTCAAATCAAACCTCTTCATCATCTTCTGCATCATATCCTCAATACGTGACAAACTACCCCAGCTTCCCTATTACGAGATTCCCAGTTTTGAGGAGGAACATATGGCCTACCCTTATTATTTATGTTGCCATAGTTGTTTCGGTTGTAGTTGTTGTTGTGATTGTTTAGGGAAATCTTCTCCAGTTTCTCAGTGATCTCCTCAAAAGTGCACTAACTGTATGATCCTCCTGCAATAGTATCAAGAACAACTTTACCATTGTCAGCTTGGCCTCTGTAGAAATACTCCTTTAGTGACTCATCATCCATATGGTGGTTTGGAACACTTTTTATGAAAGCAGTGAACCTATCCCATGAACTACTCACAGACTCTCCAGGCAGTGCTATGAAGGTGTTAAGTTTATATTTGTGGTTCATCTTCTTTGATACTGGGAAGTATTATTCCATGAACACTTTATACAATTGATCCCATGTGTGATTTGAGTTATAAGAAAGCTAAGTAAACCATACAGTAGCATCTCCGGTCAATGATAGAGGGAAGACTCTCAACCTAATGACATCCATGTCTAAATCCGATCGACCCACGTAACTCTTGCAAACACTCCTCAACTTGGCCAGGTGCCCATGTGGATTGTCTAATATCATACCAGAAACAAACGCCTCGATGTAAGCATCTGCATCAGACTTCTTGTCACCACGAATATATGCCCCATAGGTAGAGGAGGTAGAACAATAGGTCCTTCAGATACGGTGGCATTGAAGTCGACCCTATAGTTATCACGTAGCCTCAGTTCTTATTGATTATGTGCCCTCAATGCATCTCAGAATAGATTTCCACCTTGATTTTCAACATTCTCATTACTAACCCTAGGAGACTACAACTCAACTCCATCACCTAGATTTCCTCCGATAGGATTGACTGGGACTACTTGATTATTCATCCTTCAAAAAGTTCTGTTCAATTCTAGATCGTAAGGAGTCAGTGGTTCACCTTGACTCCATGTACTTGGCATATACTAGAGTTGGAACCTGAGAGAAACAAAAAGAAAAAGAAAAAGTAAAATTAGGAAATAATTGACTAAAGTTCAATAATATAGTTAAACTTAATCTAAAAGCTTTATTCCCCACCAGTGGCGCCAAAATTTGATACGCTCAAATTACACCTCCCTAAAGAAGCATAAGCAATCATGATCAAGTATAGAACCCAACTTAGAGGTTAGGGTCGATCCCACGAGGAATATGATTTAGACTTAAACTTAACATATGATTATATTCTTTTAGTCAACGTATTTTTGAATCAAGTAAGTAAAGGGGGGAGGGGGGATTTGTGAAACAAATGCTTCATAGTAGTTAAATTACAAGTGAAATGAATTCCAACTTTGTTGTTATAAATGATAGAAAGCAACTAGGATGTACGTGGTCCCCATAAGCTCATAATGGGCTAATCCTACTAATAGTAATCCTTTCCTAGTGTATTACATAGAAAGTGATAAGTTAGGAATCTCTAATACCTTGGTCAGGCAACTAGAGAATTTCACCCCGCACCTTGTTCTGGCTACGTGTGTATAATTTACTAACCCTTACCTTTACCTCATGTTAGACATCACATTGATGTATGGCTTAGTTTTCACCCCCGCACCAATTGACATTAGACTATTAGATAGTATCACACAAAATCAATGTTGATAATTCTTTTCTTATTAACTACCTCCTTGGTCCGGCAAGTAGCAACAGGGCGAGTTCTAATGTTTGTAACCACTAAAAAGACATCTAAATGAAAGAATTATCAATGCATGCAATAACACTATTCAAAAATTACTTTGTTACTATTCATAAGCTGTTAATCGCTCATGGTTCCCATAACCCTAGTTGTTGATTTAGTTACCCATAGTAGCAAGAGCACAATTCATATTTTTAGATGAAGAAATCATGAACTTATGTAATGAGAAGAATAAACCTAGAATCTCAACTTGAATTTCAAACACAATCTTCAAAAAGAACTTAGGAAATCAAGAATTGCTCAAGTTGCAAGTTAATCTCCAAAGCAAAAAGTTAGAACTAAAATAATAAGGTATAACCCCAAAAACGAGGTTTAGATGCCCTTCATATAGAAAAATAAGTCCCAACTAAAAAGGAAACAAAATAAGAAAATAATGTTTCTGGACACAGTTGCAGTTGACAACACTAACCAATGGACCGTGGACTGAACTACGTTCCATAAGTCCCTTCCGTGGTTTGGGACTTAGGCAATTTTTTCGAAGCTTGGAACTCCAACTCTCAGTACCGAATGATGGCTCAACAGCATGGACCGTGACTCGATCCACGATCCATGGATCCTCCTCCGTAGTCTCATACTTGGTTTATTAAAAATCAGGTAGTGGAACACCTTCTTTGAATCAGTTGACGGACTTGCAGGATGGCCCATAGGTCGAACTACGGTTGGCTGATCATGGTCGTGGTTCTACACTTGGTCAAGAATTCCCTGATTATTTCTTTGACCCTTTCCTATCAATTACGCCCTGCACCTACAGACCGTGACTGGAGCTACGGTCCGTCGATGGCGTTTTCTTTAACATTTCTTCAGATGTCTCCTAACTCCCACTTCCGAACTTATTTCCTACAAACAAGATAAAAACATATTAATACTACTACAAAATGGTCCTAGACACACACACCTCTTAAGTGAAATATATTAAAAATACCGTAAACTCACGGTATATCATGTGGCTAAAGTCACAAGAGTAGCAAGAGCATTAAGAGGTTTATCGAGATGGTATGTAATAAGAAGAGGTTAAGATAAACACTTTTGAAAGAGGTCTTAGTACCGGCTTATGGAGAGTTCGGTAGTCATAAGATAAACTTCTCCTGAGTGTTAGAGTAAAAGAGGATGTAGATTAGTTTAGAGATGATGGAATAGGTCCATCACTTTCAAGTGATTAGCTTTATACCCAAGGGGGAGATGATAAGATGAGAAATCAAGTCAACTGTTGAGAATAAAATAGTAATGAGTTCCAAAGATTATGGGAGATGTCTTTTAAGAGGTCATTTTAGTTGTTGAGTGATGTTAAAAATAGAAGGTTAATGATCCTTTCGTGATAATGATGGTATGATAATTCCATCGAAGGTTATAAATGAGGAGGAAGAGAAGGATGAGATTTTTCTATGAGAAATAAATGAGAGCCATTAGTTGGTTATGAATAGTAATGCGAGCGAATTGTAGTTAGTATGGTAGAGATGATAAGTGTAACCACGTTCCATACCTAGTCCAGCCATCATTCGAGGACGAATGATCCCAAGGGGGAGATATTGTAACACCCCACAAATTTTTTTGAACTAAGACTCAAATTATTCTTCTTTGTGAGTAGGATTTTATTGAGTAATTTAAAATTTCTTGAGTGTTAAGGTCACTAGATGTAGCACCTTGAGTTCCAAAAAAGAACTAAATAGAATTCATTCAAGTTATTCCTAAGTTCCTTTATGTTTTGGGTCAACTTCAAACAACCAAAACTTTTAGCACAGGATGAGTTAGGTAGCCCATAGAAAAATCAGGAGGAAGATAATGATGGTATGATAATTCCGTCGAAGGTTATAAATGAGGAGGAAAAGGAGGATGAGATTTTTCTATCAAATGAAAGGTCTTTGAATTATCTTTCAAATGACACCATGTTTGCTATATTTCAAGTTTGGATGAGTGATATATTCCCTTTTGAAGTCAGGCTGTCCAATTAAGGAAAGTTACCTAAAAATAGTGAGGGGTATTTTGGTCAGGCTGTCCAATTAAGGAAAGTTACATAAAAATAGTGAGGGGTATTTTGGTCTTTTCTTTCCCCAATCATATTTAATTCATTTTTAGTGGTCTAAACTGATCAGTTTCAATTTTATAATCCTAATATATGCCTAGGGTTTTAATTGAGATTTCAGGAAGAGAAAAGAGGAAAAGTTCAAGGTATTCATCGAGATTCTTGAGAGTTGTTGTGGATTTTTTCCATGGGGTTGATCCCTAAGAGGTATGTAAGTTTCCATAGTTTTGGGTTCATTCACCCACGCGCCAATCATGATTTATCTATTCGAATTCATCCATAATGATTGAAAGATTTAAGTTCTTGAAGTTTTTCTATCGTTCTTGAATTAGGTTGTCTTTGATGAATTCTTGAGCTAAATCTTTCGAATTTGAAGGTTTTTTTAAGTAGATTCTTGTGTAATTTTGTTGCGCATTCTAATAAAAGTGAGTTGGGAAGAAACCATTTGATTCTAAATTAATTAGGGCCAAAGATCGAAGAAGAAAATTCGTTGGAGAGTTTTGGGGAGGGGCTGGGGCGGTGCCCCAGCAGTGCGCCAATATCATGACTTTGAAGTTTAGGGGCTGGCACCAAGGTCGCCTTCCCCCCACTCCTTTTCCATAGTTTGTCCCATTTGAGTCCCTTTTAAGTGCACTTTCACTCCTTTTTTATTCTAATTACTCTAAACTACTTTTATACACCTAGAAACCATTCATATCATGAATAATAATCTTGAATTCATAATTCTGATTCAAGGTAGTGTTAAGAGTTAAGTCTTGAGAGTTCTTTCGAACATTTTGAGAAAGTCGCTTTGAGTCTTTTTAGAAGTCTTCTACAATTTCAAATAACTTTTTTCAAAACTCAAGCAAATAACTATGAGAATGAGGAGTATGAGTTCATGAGTCTACATTATCATCACCAGATCCTTCATATCATGAATCATAACTCTTGAATCCATAATTCAAATTTATGAGAGAGTTAAGAGTAGAGTTCAAGAAAGTCTTTGAGTTCAATTGTGAATCCTTTGAGACAAACTATATATTTAAGCTAAGTTTTGAGGAAGTAAGTATGAGAATGAGAAGAGTTGTATACACGAGTTCCATATTTTTAGGAATACCCTTGAGTCGAGTCGTTCATGCCCATAAACTCCGCATGAACCCCATAAGTAGTGTATCTTTGAGAGGAGTAGTATCTTCAAGTTCCAACGATTGAGTATTGTGTTCCTAAAATTTTGACATTATATTCCTAATCATAGGACTATTACATTTTACCCAAGAAGTCTTTGCGTTGAGTTGTTCATGCCCATAATTCTGCATGAACCTTATGAGTTGACAATTCTTGAGATTAGTAGTATCATGAAGTCCTTGAGTTGAGTTGTTCATGCCCATAATTCCGCATGAACCCTCTGAGTTGAGTATTCTTGAAATAAGTGGTATCATTAAAGTTCTTGAGTTTCGAGTATTGAGTTCTATGTATGGTTATTGAAAACCTTGAATTGAGTCATTCACGTCCATAATTCGGTGTGAACCCTATTTTGAGAAGTCTTTTACAATTTTTTCTTTACTTGTTTTAAGTCTTGAGTAGTTGAGGCTGAGAAAGAGTAGAGTTGAGTTCATTTTTTTCCAAATGAATATATGATAACTAAGTATTCCAAAGAGTAAATGTTTTCACATTTAAAAGAGGAAGAAACTGAGATTTCCAAAAGATCTTTTGTAATAGTTTTGAGTACCATCTCTTTTAAGTGAAAGTTTTTTGAGTAATAATCTCAAACCACAAAAAGTGTTATGTTTATAAACATACGAGCTAGTATATTTTGGGAGTACTATTGAGCACCGATATGTGGGAGAGTTCAGATTACTCACAACCCCTATAAATCATGTAGCCATCGTGGGTAGAAAGGGTCATACTTCTTAGATGATTCCTTAATGCTTTTTAGCATATACTAGTTCATCCACTTAGTGAGTAGGTCTTATACCCTAGTAAAGTATAGGACAGTTTTGGCAGCATGGGCAAGACGTTGTATCATCACATAGCTCATGGTGATGGTTGTCGGTTAGAGAATCTCCCACAGAGTTATTTTTGTAGTTTTATATACAAATTTAGTTATTATTGTATTATTTAGTACATTGAGTTCCTATATTGTGTTTTAAAAGCTTTCCATATATTCCATCTTTTATTGCTGCTTTATCTTGAGTTGAGTATCTAGAGTTGAGTATCTAAGGTTGAGTATCTTATTTTTGAGTTGAACCTCATTTCTCTGAGTTCAGTTGAACTATGTTTCACAGAGTTGAGTATCTTATTGTTGAGTTGAGCCCTATTTTCTCTGAGTTGAGTTGAACTATGTTTGAAAGAGTTGAGTATCTTATTGTTGAGTTGAGCCCTATTTTCATTGACTTGAGTTGAGTTATGTTTCACTGAGATGAGTACCTTATTGTTGAGTTGAGTCCTTTCCACCGAGTTGAATATCTTATCCTTGAGTACTTTAGAGTTGAGTAAGTTTCAGTACATTTGAGTATCCTTAAGTATTACTTGACTATTCCTTGAGTTGAGTAAGTTTGAGAAGAGGTAAGTATGATTCCTTCTATTTTAGTTCAAACTTATGTTTATGCTTTAGATTTCCCTTTACATGCTGTACATTTCGTGTACTGACACCATTTGGCCTACATCGTTTCATGACGTAGATACATGCATTCAGGGTCATCAAAAGAAGCTTCATTGAGACCACCTGCAGTTCCAGTAAGATTTGGTGAGCCTTTTTACATTCCGGATGACTTCACCTTTATCTTACAATTAGTCGTTTGTGATGTTGTGGATCTTGTCCCGATATCCTTCTGTAATAGTAGAGGCTTCATAGAATGACAAAGTTAAGTAGTTTTCAGTATATATCTTCTTTGAATTGTTTTTACAAACTCTAAGTTATGTATTAAGCGTTGTTCAGATTAATTGAAAGTTGAGTATTTGAATTTTATTGAGTTTTAAGCTTTTGTATGCTTGAGTAAGTCTTCCGCTTTTAGTCAGTCAGGATGAGGTTTTGCTTCGGGACCAATAATGGTTCTTAAGTGCCGACCACGTTCAGGTTGTAGGCTCGAATAGGGGCAGGTTCATGCTGAAATATAAACACGAATGAATTAACTCAAGGATCTCAATAACAATATACAAAACACAATACTCAAAACTCAAGAACTAAGAACTCAACGATACTACTCATCTCAAGAATACTCAATTCATAGTGTTCATGCCGAATTATAAACATGAATGAATCAACTCAAGAATCTTAACACATAACACATAGTAATTCAATAATTAGGAATATAATTTAAAAATGAATCAGAAAGTCAAGAACTTAAAATTAACTCATCTCAAGTATACTCAAATCTAGGGATAGAATCCTAGATTACTCTTTTACTTATTTGAAAGTAGATGTAGGGCGTGAGGATCAACTTTGTGCTAGGGGATTCTAGTGACCTTAATTCATATCCAAATTCATTACCCACTAAATAATTGATCTTCACACATATGGCAATTTAAGAATCACGAGGTACAATCTTATTCACAAATTAAGAATGGTTCGAGTCTTAACTCAGAAATTTTTGAGGTGTTACACATAGGTAGAGATATTTAAATAATTTTTTCAATTTATTTTCCTTAGATAGATTTCCTTATATACCTACAAATAACTTTTATTCTTAAAATAATACTACGGTAAAACCTCACTAAATTAATTTAGGTGAGACAACAAAATATTATTAATTTGTAGATGTATTATTTTATGGATAAATTAATATTTATTAGCTTAAAGAGTCTTTTGAGATTCAATAAAAGGTAATGTTGATTATATCAAAATTATTGTATCTGTCATATTTATTGAATTTATATAAGAATAATAATTATAATACATATAGTAAATATGACTATCAAAACAATGTACCTTATTAAATTATGTATCCTATTTATTGAATTCATACGAAAAAAATACATAAAATACAATGTATGTATATGATTCATTGTAAATTAAACTCAATAATTCAATGATTTATTATAAAAATAACTTCATTATGCATAATGTTCATTGTTTTTTATAATCAAATATTATTCACTATATATTTATTATAAATGTTCAATGTATGATAGTGAGAAAATAAGCTATATAAGCAACACATGAAATTTCTTGAAACCGTATCCAAAAATTACTTTTCATTTAAAAGTGTCACAAAATTAACAATGATAGATCAAATACATGAAACATTATGTGAATAAAAAAGAAATTATTTCATATGCACTCAAAAAAATTTATAGTCATGGAAATACTGAAACTTTTAGATGCAATAAAAAAAGTTAGAGATGAGAATTAACTAGTTTTAAATTTTAACAAAAACTAAAAAGCAATAAAATTATATTTCACTAAATTATATTTTAAATATATTTGTAATTTTAAAGAATTATTAATTTGTAATGTTAATTGTATCATATATTTATATAGAGGTCTTTCAAACATATATGATCTTATTATCTTATCGAAATGAGTGATTTGTTCCATTGGTCCAAGTCAGGACTAGAAAAAAATCTTATCTTAGAGAGATGAGTAATTTACTAAATATTAATTTAGTGATGTTTAATGTACAAGGAAATTAATCTATTTGCTCTATAGTTTACATGGTATCAAAGGCAGGTCCATCCCCTTTTGGGCTCCCAATCCAATCTCTAGTCGGACTTGAGCATAAAGGGGTGTTAGAGTTGGTTAAATCCCATATTGGTTGGAAATTAATTGGCGGTCTGTTAATATGGACATGAACAATCCTCCTCTCACTGGCAGGCTTTTGGGGTTACGTTAGATCCATGTGTCATAACTTTACACTTGTATTTGTCGGCAAGGATCACTTTTCATATTAGAAATTGTTATACCTCATGATATGTTTACTATTGTCTTTTTTTGTGTCAAGGACTTATGAGCCTAAATTTTAGAATGTTATATTAATAATGATTGTGTTTGGGAACATCAATTTAAAATAAAATCTAGATAAAAAAATATATTTCGTATTCTCTTTTTAAATTGTCTTATATATTTATGAATATAATTCTTAATTACGATATATGTGTTTATATTACTTTATAAGAGTTTATAGTTTATTAATATTTTGATGAAGATAGTGCTACTAGTAATTTGAAGAATTATTATTAGATGAAGTAGGCTTTACTCAAAATAATTTTCTACTAACTGTGATTTAATAAAAAAGTTATTCGTATTTTACCACAAATCTATGCAATACTCAATATATATATATAACAAAATAAAAATATTTCAAAAATGTAACCTCCACTTCCACATGGAAATGGAGGGAGTGGACAACCATTAAAGTTGATGTGATGGCACCAATTTGGCAAAGCATTAAATGTGGTACCTCTTTACTTCAAATTAACTAACTTTGGCTTTACTAGGTAAAGTTTTTAATTGTTGTAAACATCCATTCTTTTTTTATTTACCAAATAAGGCTTTCAATTGTTGTAGAGATATATGTGCAAATTACGTTGATCAACAGTTGTGGATAGAAAACATTTTGAGGTTATAATTTAACCCTAAAAGAAAATTGATAATCTACTTCAACTTATTCAAGCACATATTTAGGGTATGTTAAGGGAAAATTCCCTTTTTCATATAGAACGAATTCCAAAAAGTTATAAATCATTAAATAAGTTATATTTACTATTATATCTCTAGAAAGACCCACTGTGAAGGGCATTAAGAAGTCAGCTAAATGTTATCCCTTGATTTTATCATATCATTCTTATAACTTATCATTGCAAAGTGTGCTTCATGGTAAAATTATCCTCCATCAAGTTTCTTATTCCTTATGTCTATTAGCGAGCTATTGTCCTAAGATTAAGGCTGAAATGTTTGAGAATTATTATGTTATATCCAAGGGAGTTTATAAGCCATTATTTCTTGACAGAAGCTTTTACAAAATTCTTATTTGAAAATGGTACTGTTACTAAATCTTATACTCTATTCTTTTTGGTATATTCTTGTCAAGCAACATGTTTCAGAAATGGATCATACTATAACCAATTTGTAGTTGTTCATATAAATGAAGTTAAGTATGTCAATCACCTTTTGAGTTCCTAAATAAGTAATTTCCTATGTTAATGTTGAGTCAAAATATTCATGTCTATTATAAGTTTTATTAGCCTAAATTATTTTATGAGAGTTAAATAAAGTCATGACAAAATTCATTAAGAAACATAAAATCTTTATGAACATCCTCAAGTTTAAGCTACCTCTATAATTTGATTTAAGTATTCACATTTCTTCTAAAATCATATGGGGTTGTATGAGTTGTTTGCATGTTATACAAAAGTGATTCTGAGGTTTGAGAAAAAAAAGCACAAAAGAACCAAAATTGGCTAAGTTTTTGTTATGGCTTTCTATGTGCATTTAAAGTTCATATCATGACACGTTATGCATTTACTTCGAGCTAAAATAGGAGGGAAGGGGCCTATTTTCTAAAATGACTATGTATATGGTACATTTTTCCATGTGTTTGAAAATATGATAATAGTTAGCTACCAGAAAGACCTCAATTTCTAGCATTTGGTTATGTATGTCATGCATTTGCATATGTATGTATGTATTCATAACATATGATTACATGATAATATAATACATATTTGATTACTATAAGGTCAGATGTCAACTGTAATGACCACCAAGTCATTTTTGTGCTTATGCCTCATGTTCATCGTTTAGAGCTTTCCTATAGCGACTAAAAGTCAAAGGGAAAGACAGTTTGGCCAGCTAGTCATTTGTTTGGTTTTTGTGCGAATTTTAATTTTGTGGATCTTTTGAACTATGAACGGTCATTTTTTTATCAGAAGTTCAAGAAAATGTACTCAAAATCCAATTCTGACAATTCCATAAAACATTAGGAAGGTCATTTTAGGCTTGTAGCATAGTCGACAAAACTCCGAATGCTTTCAGTGTGACTCTATATAATTAGGCGTTATAAATTTTAAGTTAAGGCATAAGTTCGACTTTAGTCAACATTCTGAGTAAATGAACTCAGATGAGAAATATGCAACATAGTTAGCTCTAGAATGTTGAGTTTTGTCTAGAATGTCCCTTCATTTGGACTTTGAGGCTTCCAGACATCATATTCCTAGCCCCCTTGTGGATTTTTGGTTTAAAATATAGTTCGGGGGTGGGACCCACTTTTTGCCAAGATGACCTCGTGTCATAACCTGAACCTACACCTTGGACGTGACTGACACTCAAGAACCATTTATGATCCCGAAGAGAACCCTTGGCCTAGCTACTATGACTCACATGACTCTACAATGTACACGGAAGCTTAAATAGATGAAACTTTAGACATTCAATGAAGAGTCTTAAATTACTGTCTTGAAATACTCAACATAAATCATCAGTTAAATAACCCACCTAAGGAAATTAATGAAAAAATCTAATCATGTCTGTCTATGAAGCCTCTAACAATTCATGAAAGATGTTGGGACAAGACCTATGACACCTCAAATACTACTAAGATGAAATGAAAATGGAGTCTCCTTGAAGCAAGGAGGCCCTACCAAATACTATCTATGAGTGAATACTAATCTCAACGAAGTGCCTGTTTATGATCTTAAGCACCTGTATGTGCATCATAATAAGATGCAGGTCGAATGATATCATTACATTGAATGTACGAGCATGTAAGGGGGAAACTAAAAGCATGGACAACTGAAATGATAAGGCTGGAAGACATACTTACCTCAACTCAACTCCAATAAAAAAGAAACAATGATAGATGCAATATTTAAAAAATTATAAAATAAGAGATATAAACTCAATGATGTACAAAAATAAAATAAGATACTCTTTACTCTTATTAGGGATATTCTAACCATCAACCATCAATATAAGCTATGTGATGATACAACATCTTACCCCCGCTGCCAGAATTGTCCTATACCTTTCCAGGGTATAGAACACCTCAACTAAGTAGAGACACTAAGATTGCGTAAAAGCGATAAGGAGGAGTCTGAAAAGTACAATTCTTTACCCATGTTGGCTACATGATTTATGAGGAATGTGAGTTGTCTGAACTCATCCCCATATCAATGCTCAATACTACTCCCAATAATATATAACTCATGCTCAAATGTATAAAACATATCTCTTTCTCAATTTGAGATAATTACTCAAAAGATCCTCTGAAAAGAGGTAATGCTCTGAAATATTTCTGAACTCATAAACTCATTTAGAAATCAAAGTTTCTCTTTTTTAAATGTAAGCATATTACTTTAGTGAAAACTTAGTTCCCTTATATCATTTCTCAAACATGAATGCAACTCTTCTAATTTCTCATATTTGCTTTCTCAAAACATAGGTGATTAGAAAAGAATCCCCAAATCGACTCAAAAGACCTATTGAATTCTCCTCTTAAACTTACTTTAAATTTTTAATGTAAATTAAGACATGTGATTTGAACATGTAGGATGTCTCAAAGATTAATAGACATTACATGCTAAAATGAATAAGAGAATATAGTCACAATTCAATGGAACACGTCCGAATACTGAGCACGAAAAGAAAAGGATCAAGAGATCCTGGTGTATTGAGTGCCGTAGAGGGCCAGACCCTAAGCTACTGGCTAAAGTTTGGGGCACATTGCTGGCGCAGTGTGCTAGGCCCAAAACTACTAACCAGTAATTTAGGCACTATGATGGCGCGCTGCCCCACCCCCATAACCACAACTCCAACTTATTTTTCTACTCAATTTTGAGTCCTAACTCATCTAGAATCGAGTGGTTTCCTCTAAAACACTTTTTGATTGACAAACCCAACATGAGTTCATAGAAATTGTACCAAATTATCATCAAGAATCACAACTCGTGCTAAAGATCATCAACCTAAGAAATTCAAAAACTTTAATTGTTAAAGAATGAAACAACAGTCAAGAACCAATCAACAATCTCTTAACATAAAGATTTCATAGATGAATTGTAGATGAAAAGCGTGAGGATTAACGACAGCATCAATATAAGAAACCTCATATACCTGGATAGAAAGATGTTATTGATGAATTCGAATCTTTTTGAAGAATGCTTGAACTTAGCCCCTTTTCTCCTTTTGAAACCTCACTCTAAAACCCTAAGTGTTAGGAACTTGAGTAGGTGATTTTGAATCTGATGAAAATTTTAACTAGGTTGGAAAAAAGGTGCTAAGACATGTAGGGAAAATGAAAAGTCCAAAAATAACCTTTTCTGAAATGAATGGAATGACTTAAATGGAGATGCTTCACTCAAACAACCATAACTTCTTACTCGGAGCTCGAAATTTAGCAAACTTGGTGGGGTTGGAAAGAGGACTCAAGGAACTTCGATTTGAAAACTCATGGGCAACCTAATTCTTTATGTGCTAAATGATATGGTCATTTAAATTTGACCCAAAACTAAAAACTGATTGGGTGACTTTTACGAATTTCTATTTAGCTCTTTCGAAGTCTGAAGTGTTACATTATCTCCGTCTTGAGAACATTCGTCCTTGAATTTGATCACACAACCCAAAACAGTGGTGAAAAGACTCTAAAATCCCAACTCAAACACATAAGATGTAATTAACATAAACTCAGCATATCAGCTTATAGAGTACTTTACAAGAGTTAGTACCTTGTTTTGGAATGGTTACGAAAGGTAAGAGATGAGGGTATCTCTTTTTCATATCCTCCTCAGGCCCCCAAGTAGATTTATCAACAAATTGATTCCTCCATAAGACCTTGACTGATGCAACTTCCTTTGTTCTCAACTTGAGAACTTGACGATCAAGAATCCAAATGGGCATATCTTCATAAGATAGGTTGTCCTCGATACCAATACTTTTAAGTAGGTACAATAAATGGGTGATCACCTAAACACTTCTTTAGAATGGATATGTAGAACAACGGATGAACTGTTGCCCATTCTAAAGATAGCTCAAACTCATAAGCTACATTACCCACGCTCTTGGATATCTTATAAGGACCAATATACCAGGAACTGAGTTTTCCTTTTTTACAAAATCTCATAACACCCTTCATAGGTAAAATTTTCAAATAGACCCAATCATCAACTTCAAATTCCAAGTCTTTTCTCCTAACATGTGTATAGAATTTCTAACGACTTTGCACTGTTTTCAGCCCTTCCTAACAAGTCTAGCCCTATCAACTCAGCTTCACCAAACTCAAACCAACTAATATGAAATCTCCATCTTTGCCTATAAAGAGCTTCATAAGGAGTGATTTGAATATTCGAGTGATAGCTAATATTGTATGCAAACTCTATGAGAGGCAAGTGGTTATCCCAATAGCCTTTGAAGTCTATGACACATGCCCTCAATATATCAACTATGGTGTGAACTGTGTGCTCTCGTTGGCCATCCATCTTAGGATTAAAAGTAGCACTAAGGTTCACTTTCTAACCCAAACCTTTCTGGAAGGACTTCCAAAACTGAGCGGTGAATTGTGCACCCCTATCTGAGATGATAGATACAGGAACTCCATGAAGTCGAAGTATCGCTTGAATATACAATTTGGCATAATCCTTGGCTGAATTTTTAGTCTTTACCGACAAGAAATGGGTTGATTTAGTCATCCAATCTATAATCACCCAAAGCAAATCCTACTGCCTACGAGATTGCTACAAGACAGTAATGAAGTCCATATTAATCATCTCCTACTTTCATTCTAGAAGAGCTCTGTTTTGAGCCACATCACCGGACCTTTGATGCTCTACCTTGACTTGTTGGCAATTCGGGCACTTAGCAAGGAACTCTGCAATGCACCTCTTCATACTACTCCACCAATAGACTTCTCCCAAGTCATGGTATATCTTTGTGGAACCGGGATGGATTGAATATCTGGAACTATGAGCTTCTGTCATGATCCACACTTAGTGCTCATCCACCTTTCGTACACACAATCTACCTTGATATGTCAACACACTATCTCCCCCTTGATCAAAAGCAATTACCTTTTGCTTATGAACATTTTCCTTTAGTTCGAGTAAACGAAGGTCCTTATTTTGTTTTTCCTTCATATCAGACAATAGTGATGATTCAGTCTCATTCATCACCACAATTCCACCTTCATTGGAACCCAATAGATAGACTCCTAAATGGAAAAGTCTGTGAACGTCCTAAGCCAACTCTTTATTGCCTTACTTAATATGAGTAGTACTTCTCGTGGATAGCTCGCTCAAAGCATCATAACTACATTAGCCTTACCTGGGCGATATACTATGCTCATGTCGTAATCCTTAAGCAACTATAACCAACCCGTTTACCTCAGATTAAGCTTGGTTTGACTGAAAACATATAGGAGGCTCTTAAGGCCAGTGAACATATCCACATGCCATATTTTGAGGGCAAACACTACTACTTCCAAATCGATATTGTGAGTTGGATAATTCTTCTCGTGAATCATAAGTTGTCTGGAGGCATATGCTATAACCTTACCATTCTACATCAATACACAACCATGTCCAACTCTAGATGCATCACAATGAACAACAAAGCTTTTTGTACCTTCGGGTAGGATCAACATTAGAGCAGTAGTCAACCGAGTTTTCAATTCCTGGAAGCTCTTCACACAAAATTCAGACCACTGAAACTTATCTGTTTTGTAAGTCAAGTTTGTCAATGGACGAAAATCCCTCAACGAACCTTGTGTAGTAACCAACCAACCCCAAGAAACCTCTTTATATAAGTTGGAGATGTGGGTAACGACCAGTTCTACACTCCTCTAATCTTTTAAGTGTCAACTCAAATCCCTTTGTTGGATACAATGTGGCTTAAGAATACTACAGATTCAAGCCAAAACTCACACTAAGAATATTTGGCATTCAATTCTTAATCTTTGAGAGTCTGGAGGACTCTTCCAAAATGACTAGCATAATCCTCCTCATTCCTCGAATAAATCAGTATGTCGTCAATAAATACGATAACAAACATATCAAGATATGGCTTAAACACTCTGTTCATAAGATCCATGAACATTGCAGGAGGATTGGTCAAGCCAATAGACATCACAAAGAACTCAAAATGACCATACTGAGTCCTGAATGCCGTTTTCGGGATATTACTTTCTCATACTCTCAACTGATGATACCCAGATTTGAGGTTTATCTTAGAGAAGCAATTTGCACCCTCAAGTTGGTCAAAAATGCCATTAATTCTTAAAAGGGGATACTTATTCTTATGGTGACCTTGTTTAACTGGCATATTCTAAGAGAACCATCTTTCTTCCTGACGAATAAGATCGAAGCACCCTAAGGTGAAACACTAGGTCGGATAAAACCCTTATCAAGAAGATCTCTCAACTGCTTTTTAACTATTTTACCTCAAATGGAGCCATTCTATATGGCGAAATAGTGAAAGGTTGAGTATCAGGAAGTATGTCTATTGATACGCCCAAATTACACCTCCCTAAAGAAGTATAAGCGGCTGTTGTTAAATAAAGAATCTAACTTTAGTTTAGTGTCGATTCCTCAAGGAATATGGTGTAGACTTTGGCTAATTTATGCTTATTTATACTTATCATCAAATTACATCCATAAAAGGGGAAAAGGGGGGGGGGGGAATTTCTGATTAAAGTAACATTTTATTGATTTGTAGCAATAAGTAACAAGTAAACATGATTTGCAGTTTGAAATAACAATATGAGATGAAAACTAGGGCATATGTGTTTCCCACAAGAACTTAATGCAGTATTCCTAATAATAGTAACTCTATCCTAGTGTAAATATACAATATTTGTAAGTTATGTATCTCCTAAGTGATTGGTCCTCCAATTAGGGAATTTAACCTCGCAACTTGGTCCATCTACGGGTCTATGATTTACCAACCCTTAACCCTAGATTAGCCCTCAAGGTCAGTGGGTCAGGCTATTAGATAGCATATTGTCATACTAAATCACCATTGTTCAATCCCTTTCTCATTCATTACTTCCTTGGTCAAGAAAGTAGGAATGAGGCGAGTTATAACATTGCGCACCAATAAAGAGTATTCAAAATGAAAGGATTAACAATACATGCATAAACACTATTCAAGAATTACTTAATTATTAGTCTTATGTTGTTAATTACTCATAGTTGCCATAACCCTAGTCGTGGATTTAGCAATTAATGCTTGAATAATCACAATTCATATTAGGAATTGAAATATACATCATGAACTTACAATTAGAATAAATGAAATCTAAAATCTTTAATTAAAGACCAAACACAAATTGCATAAACCAACTTTAAGAATTAAATGTCCAAAGTGTTCGCAAAATTATTCCCAAAGTTAAAACAAAATATCCGAAAATGTATAACAAACCAAAAACAAAAAATAGAACTAATATTTATAGACACTAAAACCTAGACCAAGTAGGAAAAGTAAATTTAGGATATTCCTGTTTGGGTTGTCGACGGTTGGCCACCTACAGTCCTCGAGAGAATAACGACCTGTGCTCTTCAACCACTGCCCAGCAGTGTGCCAAAATTATATGGATGTCAATCGATGGCATGACCTTAGCCCTGTAGGTCAAAGCACGATATGTCCTATACACTCGCGGTTTAAGTACTGGAACTCATCTCTCTGAAGGCATTGACGACCCATCAACGATGGTCCGTCAATATACTCACGACCCATCAGTGCCTTCTGTTGTTCCACACTTAGTCAGAATTCCTTTAATACTCAATCCATGCCTCCACTTGCATATCATCAACTAAACAATGGCTCATTAGTGGGCTAATCTATTGCCATTTTCCTGCTGCTTCAGCTACCTTCAACTCTAACTGCTCCAAACCTATTTCCTGCAAAATTATATCAAAGCACTAATACATCTAATAACAAAATTCCTAAGACTCATACAAATCTCCAAGTTTTATGATCAAAAATACCTTAAAGTCATGATACATCAACACCCTCAACTTAGCATCATTGCTTGTCCTTAAACGACACAACAAACTCTAAACGACACTTATGCAGAAGCAACACACAAACTCAAGCAATCACATGGCATTTTCAATGAATTACCCTCTCCAACTATTTTCATTATAATGCAAGTTTTCTCATTCAGACTTAACAAGCTCACTCATTGGATCAAAACATGACATTGACATACCAACATACATTATCACATAGACAAACAATAATCACAAAGATATCAATTCTTCAATAATGTAACTTGTACCCTTACCACAAAGAAATCCCTTTTTTTTCTCACTGAATTTGATGTTGTAGCAAGGGACTCAGGATACACTCACAATAAGAAGTGAATTCAAGTACAGTTAGTGCTGAATACCATAGGCTTGCCCTTATTTTCTTAACTTTGACTTTCCAAACTGGTTACTTAGGATCACTAAAGGACTTTCTTAGCTTGTAACATAAGCTTAGGGTCAGGTGTGGTGCATCGTCTTGGTTTCAACTCTTTTTGACTTATTGACAACTCTTTTTGACTTATTGAAGCGCATGTGTGACTTTCACTTACATTCTATCTTGTTTCATCCTTTCTCAATCTTTTTATTTAAGCATTATCATTATTTTGTTTATTTTTGATTTAGTCACACCATTCACTACACTTTTCTTCATCTTTTTTCTTTTTCTACGAACAACTCTTTTCATACCCTTTTTGTAGTTTTCCTTCACCATAGCCATCTTTAACTTATGAATTTTGCATTAGTTGAGGTGCACAATCTCCTAGGAAGGACTAGGGAAAAGATTAAGGTAACTTCTGAAGTAGCCACCCTCAACTTGGACTTTTAGTCTGAGTTGATGTGCACAATCTCCAATGAATGACCAAGGCCAAATAGATTTTTTTAGAGAAGGTGTTAGGTGTATTGAAAGAAATGGTATTCATTAGGCTCAAACATTTGGATCAAAGGGATAAATGATTTCTTTGTTTGGTTACTTTTAGACTTAAGTGGACTCACTATCAACAACGACCTATGGTCATTTCCCAATTTAAAGTCTCAATTATCTTAGCAAGGCTAACAACACAAGTTCTAGATTGGCACGCACTTTGTGAATATGCAAACAACTTCACACAAATGGCACATAGTTTCACTATCAAAGCACTAATGCATCAGGTTCAAGTTATAACTTAAGTCTTGCTGTCATAAGTACTTATCATGTCATATAAATATCCAATACATTTAACTCATCAAGCCCAAAGATATAGCCTAAAATCAAAATTTGGAGGGCTATCAATTTTCATGATCTTATGCCATCATGCTTTCATTTTTTTAGTTTACTTTTATATTTATACTATCCTAAACATGATAGATCGACAAAAATTTAAAACAGTTTCTTGGGGAAAAATAACACATGCAAGAAAACCTCAAGGAAGGATTGTGAGTTGGGTTACTCAAACTTCACCCTAACACTCACAAACCATGTAGCCCATCCTCCAAAAAAATGGTGCAATTGCCTTCAATGCACAAAGAAATGTAAAACATATGGTGAGACAAACCAATGGCGCATAAGAACCGAAGACCCATCAAGAAGCGGATGGGTTCGGTTACCCACAACCTACTAGATCATCATGAGTGACGCCCTTAGCAATGCCCTCAACAGTAGTGTGAACACCGTCAGTAGTGTTCCTCAATGCAGATGCACCTGCAGCCAACTCCATCACTTTCTGCTTTCACAACACCTTAACAAGAATAGACTGTCACTAGGCTTCCTCTAACTACTGCCGCTCTCTCTTCCTAGCTCATCTCAACTCCTCTAGATCAATAGTGAGCTTAGAAGAATGTGTGCAATTTCTAGATGGATGATGGGGTTCAAGTGAAGGTGATTCCTTGCCAAACAAAGCACTCATCACCGCAACACCGACATCCTACTCTGCTGGAAGAGTAGGGCCAGCCACCTCTAGAGCAGCTAAAGTATCAATATCAGCTCAGAGTTTAGCCAACTCCAACTGAAAAGTAGTCATGTCATTGTAGAACTAGGATAAGACCTCTGCATCACCCTAAGCTCAAATGCATTAATCCCTCAATGAACCGCCTTGATCTTATTATCCATTGTTGCTGCCATTCGAGCCTCTGACTCCTCAACAGACTTCCTCATCCAGGGCTGAATATGTTGTAGAAACGTATCCATTTGAGCCTCCAACTTCTACACTTGAGTAAGGGGCATCATAGAAAACCCAGAAGGGGTAGAAGCACGAGGTATGCTTGCTTCCTGACAAGATAAAGTAGAAAGGGGAGCCTGCATATCAGGCTTCGCAGTAGTGGAAGGTATGGACTTATCAGTAACCTGCTCAATCTCAACTTCAGCATCACCACCCATAGGTGGCAACTCAACCTGTATACCTCTCCTAGGAGTTGTAGGGTTTGCATCATCTTTTCTAAGGCCCATGTCTACCATCTTAGTCACCCCTTATCAGCCTGTCACAATGCCACAATGGTAGTGTCGCCTCTCTACACAGCTGAAAAATGAGGCAAGGAAACCATACGTTGGTTGTCCTTTGGAACACCCTCTCATGTAACTATGCAAAGATAATTCGGGAGAAATAAATCTTAAGGCTTGCCATAATAGATGCAAGAATCACCTCTTGGTCCCATGTCACAATGTTTTTTGCCTGTGTAGGGGACAACCTAGTATGTATGATGGACTGGAAAAACTTGGTTGCAAAGCTCAAGGTTTCCTATTAGATAGCCAATGCCATATCACACACCTAGTCGGTGCTCTCTCCATCTTTACTAATGTGGCGGGCCATCCATCTAAGTAGGAACTCTCGCTGCCCAGTGTCCTTAATAAAGGCCTTACTCTGCACAATCCCCATTTTGTAGTTATACTCAACTATATTAATTAGTAGAGTACGTTATGTGCCATAAATAAAATGGCAGATGGTAGCCTTTGAAAGGTCAATGGGGAAACCCTTCACCAATGTTGTCAGCACATAAGGTTGAGCTAATGCTTAGCTCGTGATGGCATGACATTCTCCGCCATCACTGCGTAGGAAAGATAGACCTCCCTAACAGTATAAGAGTTATACTTTCTTGTATTTTCCACAATCCACTTGCACCTGTGTGAGGTGAATAACTCATAAATCTATGCTATTATTTGGAAGCTACAGTAAGTACCGTCTCTCCTCGGTGATGGTCCAAGCAAATTTTCATGCTCATTTACATACTCCCCATCATTATATATATGGTATATCTCAGGGATGGAAAACCTATTAGAATCCTTAGTGAAGAGAACTGACTCATATCGATTACTTGGAGGGTCGTGGGCCAATCCTGTACTAGTAGCATCAGATCACGTGTGCGTTCTTTCAAATCATGGCTTTGCTCTCTTCTTGATATTAACTCTTAAAGTCTCCATTAATCCTTAAGAGATGCTATGTATGCTAATCACATCTTTTAATTTAAATTTCAAATTAAAGTAGAGTTAAGAGGAAAATTCAAGAGGTCCTTTTGAGTCAAAATTGAGAACTCTTTTGCAACTAACTATAATTATGCATTACATCTTGAGTAAATGAGTATGAGAATGAGGAGAGTTGTGTTTCATGTTTCAAAAAGAGTATAAGGTAACTAATTATTCCCAAAATGTGATAGTTTTACATTTAAAAGAGAGAAACATCGATTTCTAAATGAGTTTAAAAGTTCTGAGAAGTTTCAAAGTATTACCTCTTTTAAGAATATCTTTTTAGTAATTACTTCAAATTGAGAAAGAATTCTTCTTTACACATTTGAGCATGAGTTATATATTATTGGGATTAGTATTGAGCACCGATATGGGGATGATTTCAGACAACTCACACTCCTTATAAACCATTTACCCAACATGGGTATATGATCGTACTTCTTAGATGACTCCTTATTGCTTTTAAGCATAGCTTAGTGGATCAAGTTAGTTGAGGTGTTCTATACCCCGGCAAGGTATAGGAATGTTCTCGCAATGTAGGTGAGACGCTGTATCATCACGTAGCTCATAATGATGGTTGCCGGTTAGAGAATCTCCCAAATAGGAGTAAAAAGTATGTTATTTTATTTTTATATGCATCATTGAGTTTTATATCCTATTTTATATTGTTTTTAATATTGCTTCTCTCATTTTTCTTTGTATTGGGTTTAGTTGGGGTGAGTATTCCTTCCAGCCTTGTTAGTTCAGTTAACTATTGCTTTAAGTTTTCCCCTTACATACTCATATATTCAATGTACTCACGACATTCGACCTACATATTTTCATGATTCAAATACAAGTGTTTAGGGTCATCAACATGCCCTTCGTTGATTCAATTTGCATTACAGTTAGCTTTGGTGAGCCTCTTTGGTTTCTAGAGGGTTTCATATTTATATTTCAGTTGTGTTAAGATGTTGTGGGTCTTGTCCCAACATCTATCGTAGTGTTTAAAAGCTTCATACACAGCAGTAATTGAGTAGTCTTTTCCCATTCCCTTATTACTATTTTGAGACTTGAGTTACCTTTTTATGGCAATTTGAATATTTCCATACATTTTTGAAATTATCTATTGCTGAAACTTCTGAGTTGATCTTAATAATTGGAGTTCTTTCTTTGTTGAGTAAGTCTTTTGCTGAGCAGTGATCCAATCCAAGGGTTTTCTTGTGGACCAGTAATAGTTCTCGAGTGTTGGCAACGTCCAGGGTGTAGGCTCAGGGTGTGGCAAACTTGGTATCAGAGCCCAGAGGTCAAAAGTCCTTGGGTGTCTATGAATTTGTATCAGTAGAGTCTTATTTATCGATGTGAAGCATGCCACATCTATAATTAGGATACTGCAATATTGAGAAAAAATTTCACTTCCTTCGAACTTTTTTTTCGTATGATAGAGTTCAACTCTATAAAAGTTTCTTCTAATTCATGCTTATGCGGGTCTTTTCAGACCATGCCTCCATGAAGAGCTGTTCAAGGAAGTGTTGCGAGGAGAAATGTTAATCAACATGACCAAATGGTACCCAATTAACCAGAAGTGCAACCCCCTCAATGAGATGTCACCAATGCTGAGTTTAGGAATGTTTTTTAAGAGCTGACTGAAGTTGTGGCAAATCAACCTGGTCAACAAATAAGGGTTTGTCAAAATGTGGTTGATACATCTATGATCCATGATCATTTAAGGATGAATCCCTAGAGTTCACAAGATCAAATATCATTAAGGATTCGGAGAGCTTTGTGAAGGAACTGCATAAGGTACTTATGGCTACACGTGTTGCTGATGCTGATCATTTGGAATTAGCTTAATACCAACTCAAGAGTATTGTGAGAATTTGGTACGACTAATGGAAGAAAAGCAGGGTTGAAGGGGAACCACTGGTGAGTTGTGCTATTTTTGAAAATGCATTCTTAAGGCGCTTCTTTCCTTGTGAGCTAAGGGAAGAAAAGGTGAGGGAATTTTAGAATATAAATAGTAGTCCATGAGTGTGCATGAGTACAACCACTATTTCACCTAGTTGTCACGTTATGCTCCGGATATAGTGGTAGATATGAAAAGCTGGATGAGTCTATTTGTGTCTGGTTTGTGCCACTTGTTAAGTAAGGAAGGTATGGAGGCTATGTTGATAGGGGACATGGACATAGAAAGTCTTATGATCCATGTGCAACAAGTTGAGAAAGATAAGCTGAAAGACAGGGAAGAGTTCTGCAGTAAGAGGGCTAAGACATCAAATCATGAGTCCGACCAACTAATGACCAGAAATGTGAAATGGTTCTCTTTTCAGAAAAAGATAACCTGGACCTGCCCCATCACCAGCTAGTGTGCCTACACCAAAGAATGAAGGTGATTTGAGGTACCATAATTTTTAGAACTTCATAGTTCAACCCACTATGTTTTAGGGTAGTGTGGCACAAGGGGCTAATTAGACTCCTACATGTACTAAGTATGGGAGGAACCACCTAGAAGCATGTTCTGAAGGCTCCAATGGCTGCTTTATGTATGGGCAGATGGGTCACTTCATGAGAGATTGTCTTAAGAATAAGCAGGGTAATGGGTGAAACATAGCTCAAATTTCTTTAGCGACTCTGGTAGATAAATCTGCTTCGAGAGAAGCTACATCAAGGATGGATAGAGGAGAAAACCATTAATATGTTATTACAAAATAGAAAGAACAAGATTATTCACCTGATGTTGTCACGGGTATGATCAAAGTCATTACTTTTGATTTATACGGATTACTTGATCTAGGTGTGAATCCATCTTTTGTGACTCCTTATGTGGCTATAAGGTTTGACATTCTTCCCGAATGACTTCTTGAGTCCTTCAATGTTTCCACACCTGTTGGTGAGTCTATTTTAGCAGAAAGAGATTATCGTGATAGTACCATCACTATCAATCACAAGGACACCATGGTTGACTTAGTTGAGTTAGACATGGCAGACTTTGATTTTATTATAGGCATGGACTAGTTTCATGCTTGTTATGCCTCAGTTGATTGTAGAATTCGAGTAGTCAAGCTTCAGCTTCCTAATAAGATTGTCTTAGAGTGGAGAAGTTGTTCAGCAGTGCCTAAGGGTTCTTTCATTTTGTACCTTAAGGCTAGATTGTTAGTCCTTAAGGGGTGGGAATGGAATTATTATTGATGTGAGGGCATTCAAACACTTTTATTGAACTTGAATTTGCATTTGAAGCAAGCATTGTGAGCTTGATCTTTATTTGATGATGACTAGACACAGTTTTAGAATTCTAGTGCACAATTGAACATTGCATGGGTAGATTGAACCTCGTGTGCATTCATATTGAGTCTTAAGTTGCAGTATTATTAGACATCTCTGTTGAACTGATTGATTTTGTGTTTTACTTGAGGACAACAAAAGTTTAAGTTGGGGGTGTTAATGAGTTAGGGTTTTTAACTCATTTAGGACTTAATATTCAGAGATTTAGTGTTCACAATTTTTTTTGTAGTGATAACTGATGTAAAAATGTTAATTTGCAGCAATGCATGAAAAAGCAAGACGAAGGCATTATCGGGCGAAAAGGAGCAAAAAAGATGAAGAGGTTGAAGGAAAGCAAGACTGGTACCCACCAAAGTCAGTCGGCGAGTGGCCGAGTAGACCTTCAGTTTGCCTAAATTTCTAGCAAGCCAACCCATGGACAAGACCAACTTAACTAGAAAATTGATGGTTTGTTGACGCGTCGAATGGATCGGCGATGTCAATCTCGATTACCTAATGATACAGAGAAAGGATGGTGAAATTCCAAGGCAAGAAGGCGATGGAAAAAAGCACTTGGCGTATTGCCAACCAGGTTGGTGAAGCTCGACTTACTTCGCCAAGTGACTCTGGTGGTGAAATTTTAGGAACGTATAAATTAAATTGTCAAAAGGAGAAAAGGAGTTCCCACATCGTGCAATTATGGGTTTTCATCTTCAATATTCTAAACATTGGGTTTTACACTTTTTGAACAGAGATTTACGGTTTGTTTGATTTTGAACTTCAATTTGAGTATTTGGACACTTGTGGATTGTTGCCCAACCTAATGGAAAAAAATATTTAGTTACAATTTCTCGTTGTTTGTTATGTTTTGATAAAAATCCCATTCTTGGGGGTCATTTTATGTAGTTGAATGCTTAAATTAGCTTATGGGCGTTAATATTAACTAATTTTTTTGTTGATTTGAAGTGGGTTCATTAAATAGTTTGTGTTCTAATTGATGAATTATAGTTGCAAATAGTTTAGTACTCTAAGCCTATTTGAGTAAGAAGTATTTGAATTAAAACTATTAATTGAAGATTGTGTTGTTGCGGATTTAGCTTGAGAAAGTGGGTCTCAATACAATTCTAAAAATCTAGGTGGAAAAAGTAGATTTATTGAGGTATTGGGCTGTTAATATGTGTTGTGCTTGTCAATGCTTGAAATAACTAGTTTGATTCATAATATTTGATTGAGAAATGGCTATTCCACCTAAAGTCTAGCCTACACACTGAGATTCAACAACTTTTAGTAAGCAATAATCACCCATTTTGCGAAATTGGCATTCAATTTATCACACTCCTAAGAAACCTCTCTAATTGTTTACTCCTAGTCATTTGTAGTTGTTAATTGTTACCAAAATTCCCCATTTGTAAATAATTATCAACACCTCATTATTTACTTTATTGTTGCGAAAATGTGTACATCTACAAATGATTAGAACACCATTTTACTTCATAATCAAATTATTTACTATATTACTCCCTTTGGGATTGACCCCAACTATTAGATGGGTTTATACTTGTTAGCGACAACCTAAACTTAGAATAGGATAAGGTGTAGTTGAGCGTTATCAAAAATGGTGCCGCTCGAGTGCCTTTGTGGCAAAGATGAATATGGAAGTGACTCCCACTTCCTCTACTGACATCTGGAGGATTGAGGCCGAGTACACCAGGGAAGAGGCTGAGCTAAGGAGAACAGTGTCAGTGGACACATCCCCGACTATCGATGTAGACATGCTTAACGCAGACACTGCTCCTCCATGTAACACCCCAAAAAAATTTTGAGCTAAGACTCAAACCATTCTTCATAGTGAGTAAGATTTTACCAAGGAATTTAAAGTTTTTGAAGTGTTAAGGTCACTAGATGTAGCACCTTGAGTTCCAAAAAGAACTAAAGAGAATTCATTCAAGTCATTTGTAAGTTCTTTTATGTTTTGGGTCAACTTCAAAAGACCATAACTTTTACAGAGAATCTGTTAGGAGACCGATGAGAAATCAAATCAAAGATCTTTGAGTCCTCTTTCCAATATCATAAAGTTTGCTAAAATTCGAGTCCATATGAGGGAGATATGACCGTTTGAGTGCAACCTCTCTAGACAGGGCCTTTTCATCCTAAATAAGGAGGGGTATTTTAGAATTTTCCTTACCCCCACTTCATGTAAAAGTGAATTACACCCAACTAAGGGTATAAAATGATTATAATCAGTTTCATTCATCCCCAAAGTGAGGTATGTAATTTTTCATAGTGTTCGATTTATTTTCCCACACGCTTATCATGAGTTTCTTTTACGAATTTCATCTACGTGATTGAGCAAATTGATAACCTTGTTGGTTCTTGAGGTTTCGTGCTTTGTTCTTTGATAATGAAGTTCTTGTTGAGTTCTTGAGGTGAGAGTTACGGATGAATATTATTTTTGGTGGGTTTTGGTGTAGATTTCATTGTAATTATGCTGGGTGTAAGGATCCAAAAGTTTTTGAGGGAAATCGTTCGATTCAAGATGAGTTAGGGCATAAGTTTGAATAAGAAAATTCATCTGTTTTTTAGGCAGAGGCTTGGGGCCCCGCACTAGTTAGTGTACCCCAACTAGTTTTTTGTAGGTTAGGGTTTGACACCGTACGCCACTTGGTGTGTAGGGTCGCCAGGTCCCCTACCCTTCCGTCCTCCTTTCCACGTGAGTCCCCTCGAATTGTACGTATGTCTACTACTTGATATTCACTATTAAAATCTTCATTAATCGTTGATATTTCATGCCTATCCAAGTTATAACTCTTGAATTCATAATTGAATTTCAAGATAGAGTTAAGAGTAAAGTTTGAGAAAGTCCCTTTGAGTCCTTTCAAGGAGTCTTCTACTAATACTTATGAAATGTTTTAAGACTCGAGTAAGTGAGTATGATAATAATGATAATGTACTCATGAGTCTAAATTATCATTGACATCCTTTAGTTGAGTCGTTCATGCCCATAAATTCCGCATGAACTCCATAAGTTTAGTATCTTTGAGTGGAGGAGTATCTTCAAGTTCTATGTTCTTAAGTATTGCAATCCTAATCCTTTTGAAATTATATTTCATAATTATGGATTACCATACGCTATACATGGAGGTCCTTGAGTTCAGTCGGTCATTCCCATAATTCTGTATGAACCCTATGAGTTGAGAAGTCTTGAGATGAGTTGTGTCATTGAGTCCTTGAGTTCAGGATTTGTTTAGTTCCGAGTATTGAGTTCTATATATGGTTATTGAAAACTCAAATTGAGTCATTCACGTCCATAATTTGTCATGAACCCTATTTTTAAAAAGTCTTTTACAATTATTTATAATTTGTTTTAAGACTTGTCATTTCAATTTTTTTCTTCCAATTCCAAAAAAGAAAAATCCCAAAATATCCTTCATTTAATGATGGACTCCACTAGTAAATGAGGATGAGGACAATCAACTTTCATTTTTCAAAATGAATAAAATGGAACTAAGTATTCCCAAGAGTAAATGTTTATACATTTACTATCCAAATGATTTCATGAGGAGTTTTGAGCACTATCTCTTTTAAGAGAACCTTTTTGAGTAATGATCTGAAAGTTTGAGGATGGGGAAATGTTTTTTAAACAAATGAGAATGAGTTATATTATTGGGAGTAGTTTTGAGCACCGATATGGGGGAGAGTTCAGACAACTCAGAGCACACATAAACTATGTAGCCAACATGGGTAGAAAGGGTCATAATTTTTAGATGATTCCTTATTGCTTTTAAGCATAGCTTAGTGGATCAACTTAGTTGAGGAGTTCTATACCCCAGCAAGGTATAGGACAGTTCTAGCAGCATGGGTGAGACGTTATATCATCACAACGCTCATAGTGATAATTGTTGATTAGAGAATCTCCCAAATAGAGTTATTTTGTATCTTCACATACAAATGAGAATTATTATTGTATTTTTTACAAACACCTAAGTTATTATTGTATTTTTCCATACAATTGAGATGCTATCTATTGTTTTAAAAGCTTTCCATATATTGCATGTTTTATTGTTGCTTTATCCTTGAGTATCTTAATTTACGTATCTTGAGTTGAGTTAAGTATATCGAGTTTTGTTGAGCTGAGTATCATTTGAGTTTAGTATATAATCATTTGAGCTAAGTATCTAATCTTTGAGTTGAGTGTCTTATTCCTGAGTCGAGTTGAGTTGAGTGAGTTGAGAGGAGGTTAATGTGTTCCCTTTTATCAATTCAATCTTATAGGTATGCTTTATAATTCCTCTTACATGCTCATACATTCAATGTACAGACACCGTTTGGCCTACATTGTTTCATGATGCAGATATATGTATTTAGGATCATGAACAAACGTTTCGTTGAGGTCATGTGATATTCCTGTCAACTTTGGTGAGCCTTCTTATATTAGTAGTTTTGAGATGTCATGGGTCTTGTCCTGATATCCTTATATAATAGTAGAGGCTTCATCGATAGACAAAGTTGAGTAGTTTTCAGTATTTTATTTATCTTCTTTGAGTTATTTTTCCAAACTCTGAGTTTACGTATTAAGTGTTGTTCAGACTATTTTAATGTTTAATATTTGATTTTATTGAATTTAATTCAGTTCTAAGCTTATATATGCTTGAGTTAGTATTTCACTCGTAGTCAGTCAGGATGAGGGTTCGCTTGGGGACCAATAATGGTTCTCAAGTGTCGGCCATGTCCAGGGTGTAAGATCAGGTCATGACACTCTGTCTCAGGATAGTGAACCTTCAGGTACCCCTAATACTGCTACTACTGCTCCTTCTATGTCTGCTGCTACTACTACTACTACTACAACTATTTCTTCCCACCCCTCATTGACACAGGTGATGCTCTAGAAGATGGGCCATCTAGCCTAATCTACTGATGCACGTGCTTCCCGTATCAAGGAAGTTGTTCGCAGACTGATTGAGAGGGCTATTCTTGTTGCCCTAGCCCATATCTGAGCTCTACAGGAGCATAGGGAGTTGATTATCGTGAATCCGAGGATGTTACAGCCTTGAAGGCTGATGTTGCTAGATTGAGGTGTGTCGTGGATAATCTCAAATCCACTAATTTATGGATGTTATTTAGCACTGTGACCCTCCTCGAGGTTCCAAGTATAGAGATGCTAGTTAGTTTTGAGATCCTTCCTGCTACTAGAGATGTTATTTTAGATGATAATAATGATGAGTTAGATGCTCCTAAGACAGATGAGTAGCTTGGGATCCTTGATGCGGTTGTTTATGATGATCTTTAGGATCTAAAGGGTGTGATGGTGCAAAAAGTTATGGAGGCTTCTCTTCGGGACACCTCGATGCTTGGCATCTCTGGACTAGCAACAGTTGGTGGAGATGAGCCGGGCAATGACGCCCTAATTGAGAGAGTCCACATATGCATTGTTCACCTCAGGCTTAGCCTGATAGGGGTATCTTAACTCTCTTCTTGTTGTACTTTTGAGACATGTATTTTATTTTCCATTGAGGACAATGTTAGGTTTTGGTTGGTGGGGTGAGGTATCTTCTTACCTACCCCCTTGGGTTGTATTTATATTGTTTTGGATGCTTATTTTTGTGACTTTTTGTTTGTATTGTGAATGTTTGTTTTTGATTGGAATTAAAACTCACCTATAAATGTTGGTTTTTTATCCAAATTAAAATTTGCCTCTTCATTTTTTTTTTGCGTTTGTGAATGTGTGGCTGTTCTCTTGCATATTTGAGTATCGATTGTGATTAATATCGGTGACTTGCATAGTGCTCCTTATTTAATGATATGTCTGTGCAATTCCAACGAGGCAAATTTTAGTTGCATAAGTCATGTGTGAACTCTTAGCATCTTATTGTGACTTGCCGATTATTGAAATGAGTCTTGTGATGATTGTTGCATGTGATCTAAATTTGTACAATCTTGATCAATGATTGTTTTGAATGTCGTGTGTGGTGAGAAGTTCTTTAAATATGTGCTTGGTGATACCTAGAACTTTCCCCGTTGGTCCAATTGACTTATGTAGGCGAATAAAAGAGATGATCTTAGGCACAAAATTTGGGAGAGTGAACCGAATTGCTATTATACATCTTTGTGACCACCTTGTGATAGTGTGAACCTAGCTTAACACCATTTGAGCCTAACCTTTTCTTTGGATGAAACTTGAACTCATTTGGCCTCTTTTCTCCCCACCTAAAATCTTCATGAAGCATTGGTCCGTTTGAATAGCAAACTTAGGCCAAATGCCTAAGTTCAAGGTGTAGAGAAAAAATGAGGAAAGTCAAGAAGTTTGTAAAAAAAAAAATTACCCTTGAAGGATGGTGTTGAAAAAATAGTTGGAACCCCTCCATATAAAAAAAAAAAGAAAAGGAGAAAAGAAAAACAAGAGAAAAAAAAGGTTTGAAAATAATGTGCAATAAAACTTGTGCATGGATAAAAGAAAAAGGGTGTCCAATGAATCATATAAAAATCTTCGCGCTCGAAAGAACTTAGGGTGGATTGTGCAAATCAAAAAGAGTGAAAGAAAAGGATAAAAAGTTAAATGCAAGCCATGCTTCATGAAGGTAGAAGTCACTAATCTAAAATGATCATACCTTTACCCTCAGCCCCATTATAGGTATGGAAAGACCTTAGTTATCTTGATTTAGCTGAATGTCATGTTGATTGGAAAATACGGGCAAGCCTATGGGCAAAATCATGCATGTGTTTATCTTTTAGAGTGTAAGAGTTGATTTTGATTCCTTAATTCTTAAATTTTGATGACCTTTGTGTGGTCATCGAATCATCATTAATGTGAGGGCATTTCAATACTTTTGTTTGAATTGAATTTTAATTTGAAGCAATCATTGTGAACTTAATCTCTATTTGGTGATGACTAATCATAGTTTGAAACTTGTATTGCACAATTGAACATTGCATGTGTAGATTCAACCTCATGTGCATTCATGTTGAGTCTTAAGTAGCACTATCTGTAGACATCTCCATTGAACTAATTGATCTTGTGTTTTACTTGAGGACAAGCAAAAGTTTAAGTTGGGGGTGTTGATGATTCAGGGATTTCAACTCATTAAGGGCTTAATATTCAGATATTTAGTGTCCTCAATGCCTATTTTATGCTCATAGTCAGTTAAAATGTTAATTTGTAGCAATATAGGCAAAAGATCAAGGCAAGGGCTTTGACGGGCGAAAAAGAGCGAAAAAGCTGAAGAAGTTGGAAGAAAGCAAGGCTGGTACTCGCCAAAGCCACTCAACGAGTCACAGAGAGGACCTTTTGCTCTCCTAATGTTCCAGCAGACCAGCCCATGGACAAGACCAACTTGGCGAGCAAATTGATGGTTCGGTGATGCGCCGAATGGATTCGCGATGTCTATCTTGATCGCCTAAAGGTACAGAAAAGAGATGTTGAAAGACCAAGCCAAGTAGGCAATATAAATAAGCACTCGGTGTATCACTGACCATGTCGGTGAAGCTTGACTTACTTCACCAAGTGACTCCGATGCTGAAATTATTGGAACGGATAAATGAAATTTTCAAAAGGAGTAAAGGAGTTCCCACACTGTCCAATTTTCGGTTTTTTATCTTCAACATTCTTAACATTATTTTTTAAACTTTTTGAGCAGAGATTTAGGATTTGTTTGATTTTGAACTTCAATTTGAGCATTTGGAGACTTGTCGATTATTGCCCAACCTGATGAAAAACATAGATGGTAATAATTTCTTGATTTTTATTATGTTTGGCAAAAACCCCCCATTATTGGTGGTGTGATTATGTAGTTGAATGTTTCAATTATCTTATGGGTGTTGATATTTACTAATTTTATTTTTGATTTGAAGTGGTTCAATTGATAGTTTGTGTTTTAATTGATGAATTGTAGTTGCAAATAGTTTAGTAATTTATGATTGTTTGAGAAAGAAGTATTAGAGTTAAAGCTATTAGTTAATTATTGTAATGATTGTTTTGTTGCGGATTTGGTTTGAGAAAGTGGGTCTGAATGTAATCCTACAAATCTAGCTTGAAAAAGTAGAGTGGTTGAGGTATTGGGCTGTTAATAAGTGTTGTGCTTGTCGAGGTTCGAAAGAACTCGGTTGATTCATGATAGTTGATTGAGAAATGGATATTGTACCTAAATCCTAGACTACCCACTAATATTCAATGACATTTAGTAAGTAATAATCACTTATTTTGCGAAATTGGCATTCAATTTATCACACTCCCAAGAAACCCTCTCTATTTGTTTACTCCCGGTTATTTGTAGTTGTTTATTGTTACTCAAATCCCTCCATTTGACATTAATTATCAACGCCTCATCATTTACTTTAGTTTTGTGAATATGTCTACATATACAAATGATTAGAATACCATTGACTTCGCAATCAAATTTTTTACTATATCACTCCCTATGGGATCGACCCCAACTCTTAGTAGGGTTTATAGTTGTTAGAGACCGCCTACGCATAGAATTAGATGAAGTGTAGTTGAGTGTTATCATCTTCCCAAATGATCTTCCTAGAGTCCTCCTTAGAAAGAAATACATTTCGGCATAGACATTCTTCCCAATACAAGACCCATCTCTATTCCGCCATTAAAACCAGTTTCTCACCTTGGGGCGCTCGTGTTTTATTTGTGAGAAATATAGACTGTTCCCTTATAATATGTATCGATTACCGCTATTTGAACAAAGTCACCATAATGAATAAGTATCCCCTTTCAAGAATAGATTACCTTTCAACCAGCTTTGGGTGCCACTTGCTTTTCTAAGATAGACCTCAGATATGGCTATCATCAGTTGATAGTAAGAGAAAGTGACATCCCAAAGACATCATTTAGGACCCATTATTGTCAGTATGGGTTTCTTGTTATGTCCTTTGGCTTGAATAATGCTCCTGCGGCATTCATGGACCTTATGAATAGAGTGTTTAAGTCGTATTTTTGACATGATTTTATAGTATTCATTAATGACATACTGATTTACTTGAGGAGTGAGGAGGATCATGTTAGTCATATCAGAATAGTCCCACAAACTCTCAAAGATCAAGAATTGTATGCTAAGTTTTCTAAGTGTCAGTTTTGGCTCGAGTCTAAGGGTTTCTTAGGCCATATTGTATCTGCTGAAGAGATTCGAGTTGATACTCAAAATATGGAAGCAGTTTAGAACTAACCCAGACCAACATCTCAAACTGATATAAGGAGTTTCTTTAGGTTTGTGTCACGACCCAGGGTATCCCCTAGATGTAACAAGGCATATAAGACCCTGAGAGGCCTCATACAAGCCACTTAGTATATCATAACATAAAGTAATAGAAAAGGTGTGAAAAATATAAAACAATTTAATACAATCAAAGTCTTTTATAAAACGAGCGGAGTTCTAACAACATTGTTTCAAGCCATCTAACATAAGAGAGTAAAATCTTGGGACGCAGCCCATACAATAGTTCAACATTAAAAGAAAGAAATAAGAGATAAAGGGTTATCTAATCCTCGAATACAATTAGGACTCACCATAGCTTAACTTCCTTGATCACTAAGAACCTAGCCACAAGTGTGCGAATCGGGAGCACCGGACCCTATATTTGATAAGAATGTAGGAAAGAGTATGCGTTAGTACAATGAAGTACTAAATATGATGGCTAGAATAAACAACATAACATAAGCATTAGTCGATCATGAGGCATAAGGCATAATCATAATCAAAACATATTAAACATCATAATGAAATATGAATACTTCCTTAAGTAACCTCACTTATCCTTAGCCAAGACTTATGTCATCCGCCTCTAGTCAAGCTTACATCATGGAAGGCATATCTCACAATACTCCAAGTCAATAAACTTCATAACATAATCACATTAGTCATACTTACTTTTAAAAACTTGGGATTCGCCTCAATGCCTAGTTCGTAAAGGCTAATGGGTATTCATCTCTTGCCTTACTTACTTTTCGATTGCGGCTACTTGCCTCCACAACCTCATCATATGATGCGGGTACTCACTCCATGTCCATTCATCATAGTAAGAACATAGGGAATCACCTCTTGTTAAAGTCTAAGGAGTACGGGAAATCACCTCATATCCTTACATATGGAGGTCAAGGGTAATCACCTCTAGCCTCATCATTCATTAAGCATTTTAGTCTAGATTCATTTTAGGTGAGAAAACCTTTCAACCTAGAATCATTCATGTGAGTAAACCTTTCACATTCATTCAATCATGCTTATCAATTCATCATGGGAAGTATCCTTTCCACATCATAACATCAATTAATCAACAATTAACAGTCTAGGCTTTAGTGTTAAAGCACTACATCTCATGATCATCATAAATGCTTTACTCTCAAGATATTAACATCATACTCATAATATATGCTTCAATCTAGAGAAATTCTAGTCATAAATCATCAATCATGTAAAGAGATATCTAGCCCATAAAGTTTCCCTCACATGACATCAAACCCAACATATCAATTCAACCCTAAAATTGTAATATAGGCATGAGTACATGTAATTTCATCCTAAATACATGCAATTCTATCAATTTAATCATAAACAATCATAATCCACTCAATTGGATCAACATTCATCATAACCCACAACAATGGAAGAACCCCTAACTAGAATTGGGGGAATTCTTTTTCGAATTGTGGAATTATAGGGGACTCCATGGGAGGAAGGATCCCATGGATGAAAAGTCATCATACCTTAGTCATAAAGCCCACGAAATCTTGATTATTGGGAGACTTGATCTCGACCTAGCTTCAATTTCCCTTCTTCTTCTTCCACCTTCTAGAGAGAGAATATTTGAGAGGGGATTTGGGTTTTCTTTTGGGAATTGAGAGAATGACTTAATTGAGTGAGTTTAGAGGTCTAAAATACTTATATATGTGGTCTAGTTCTAGGCAAAATGACACCACGTTGAATTAATTAAAACCAAAAAAGACACATATACCCCTAAAATAACTACCAACTCTCAATCTATGGACCCCTGGTAGACGGACCGTCGACTGACCTAAGATCCGTCCTAGTTAGTTGTGGTATGGTGACCAAAGACTGATTTTTTGAGCATTCAACCTATGGACCTCTAACCACGAACCGTGGTTTGACCAACGGTCCGTTGGTCAGGCCATGGTCCTACACCCCTAGAACTGTTTTGAGGAGGCCAATCAACTCACCTCCCTAGGGTCCGTTGTTCGACCCACGGGCCATGGTTGGGTTTCATGGATTTGCAGTTTGCAATTTTCCTGCTCACCTTTAACTCAAATCTAGGGTGTTACATTATCTCCCCTTTCGGATCATTCATCCTCGAATGAGATTCTAGGCACATTTCTAAAGGAAAAGACTCAAGACTAGCAACCCATCATACATACAACTCAACTATATGCACACGACTAAGGAGGAAACATCAACTACAATCTCAACATACTCAAGACACCATAAGAGAGTAGGAACTACATCTAACAACCCAATATGCATGATATTTTCAGATTTCTTACACTTAAGGAGGAACTACCTTCTCCAAACTCAATAGCAATGCTCAATACAATCTCATGGAGCCTAAATGCAAATTATGCATAAAGTACACATTCAAGGGGGAAATCTCCAGTCCAAGACTTTAAGGAAAATATCACATAAAAGCCATTTCTTTCAAAACTTAAGCTTTTTCTATAATATGTAAATTTTATGGAAATCATAGGAACACATAAAACACACATGACTTCAAACAAAAGTAAATTAAGAGAAACTCATTACCTCAAGCTAGAATAGGAGGAAAGAAATGGGGATACCGGGACATCATATCGACTTCCGCCTCCCAAGTAGCACCCTTAACTAGATGGTTTCACCATACCATTTTAATGGAGGCAACCTCTTTGTTCCTCAATTTCTTAACTTGCCGGTCTAGAATCTCAATCGGAACTTCTTCATAATAAAGGTTCTCTTTCACTTCCAACCCTTCTAGGGAAACTAAGGATTTCGGATCTCCAACATACTTTTTCAACATAGAGACATGGAAAATCGGATGCACAGATGTCAACTCATTTCGCAATGCAAGCTCATATGTAACCTTACCAACATGCCTCAAAATTTGATATAGGCCTACAAACGGGGACTAAGCTTCCCTTTCATTGGTGAGATTTTCAAGTAAACCCAATCAAGTACATCAAATTCAAGGTCTCTCCTTCGAACATTCACATAAGACTTTTGTAGACTTTGGGTCATTCTCAACCTCTCTCTTATGAGTCGAACATTCTCAATAGCCTCATGAACTAACTCGAGTCCTATCAAAGCAACCTCACCAACCTTAGACCAACCAATAGGAGATCTACACCTCCTACAATAAAGGGCCTCAAATGGAGCCATACCAATACTATAATCGTAGCTATTATTATAGGCAAATTCAATGAATGACAAATGGTCATCCCAATTACCCTTAAAATAAATCACACAAGACCCTAACATGTCTTCCAATGTTTTGATCATTCATTCCGCTTGCCCATCAGTTTGGGATATGAAACATTGTTCTAAGCTTTACTTTTGTGCCAAGACCCTTTTGGAAGGACTTTAAAATTGTGAAGAAAATGAGTACCTCTATCTGAGATAATGGACAAGGGCACCTCATGTAACCTTACCATCTCGCTCAAATACAACTTAGAATAATCTTCTGCAGAGTAAGAAACCTTGACGAGAATGAAGTGGGCTGACTTTTTCATTCAGTCAACTATAACCCAAATTGAATCATATTGTCGTTGAGTTTGTGGCAACCCTGCTATAAAGTCCATATTCACATCATTCCACTTACAAGTAGGAATACCAATAGTTTAGGATAGACCTCACGGTTTCTGATGCTCAACCTTCACTTGATGGCAATTTGGAAACATGGACACAAAACTCGCAACATCCTTCTTCATCCCATTCCACTAATAGATCTCCCACAAATTAAAGTACATCTTGGTGGTTCCTGAGTGAATGTAATACCAAGAACTATGGGCTTTAGTCAAAATCTATTACCTCAAGTCATCCATATTTGGAACACATAACCTGCCTTGATATATAAGGACACCATTTCCCCCTTGGGAGAAAGCCTCAACGAACTTTCTAAGTACCACCTCTTTAAACTCTACCAAATTAAGATCTAGACATTGCTTTGCCTTAACATCCATCACAAAAGATGGTTTTGACACTTTATGAACAATGATATCACCCTTGGTGGAGTCTACCAATCGAACACCCAATCGGGCCAATCTATGGACATCTTGGGACAACTCTTTTCTATCATCATCAACATGGTCAACACTACCCATGGACAACTGACTAAGGGAATCCGCCACCACATTAGCTTTATCGGTGTGATAGAGAACACTTATATCATAATCTTTCAATAACTCAAGCCACATTCTTTGGAAAAGATTTAGATCTTTTTGGGTAAACACATATTGCAATCTTTTATAGTCGGTAAAAATATCAACATGGACCCCATACAAATAAAGCCTCCAAATCATTAAGGCGAATACCACCACCGTTAATTCAAGTTCTTGCGTAGGATAGTTCTTCTCATGAACTTTTAGTTACCTTGAGGCATAGGCAATCACTTTACTATTTTGCATAAGCATACATCTCAACCAAATTCTAGAGGCGTCACAATATACAACAAAGCCATCCGTACCTTTCGATAAAGTCAACACTGGAGCATAAGTAAGTCTATCTTTCAACTCTTGAAAGCTTTATTCACAAGCATCTGACCATATAAACTTGGCCTTCTTTTGATTCAAAGCTATCAATGGAGAGGCAATCGTAGAAAACTTCTCAATAAATCTACTATAATAACCGGCCAAAACCAAGAAACTTCTAATATTTGTTAGTGATAGAGGTCTAGGCCAACTCTTGAATGCATCTGTCATCTTTGGATCTACCTCCATACCCTTGCTTGAAACAATATGGCCAAGGAAAGCTACGAACCTTAACAAAAATTGACATTTTCTGAAATTTGCATAAAATTGTTGGTCATTGAAAATTTGCAATACAATCCTCAAATGATCAATATTCTCATGCTTGCTTCTTGAATAGATAAAAATATCATCGATAAATACAATTACAAATATATCAAGGTATTGCCTAAATACCCTATTCATCAAATCCATGAAGGACGCCGGGGCATTAGTCAAACCAAAGGACATCACCAAAAACTCATAGTGGCCATATTGGGTACTAAAAGCCGTCTTTAGAATATCTTCCTCTTTCACCCTCAATTGGTGATAGCCCGACCAGAGATCAATTTTAGAGAAATAACTTGCCCCTTGAAGTTGATCAAATAAGTCATCTATTCTTGGAAGATGATACTTGTTCTTAATGGTCACTTTGTTCAATTGTCGATAATCAATACACGTACGGAGTGAACCATCCTTCTTCCTAACAAACAAAACTGGAGAACCCCTTGGAGAGATACTAGGTCGGACGAAACCCTTATCCAACAAATCCCTCCATTGATTCTTCAACTCCTTAAGTTCCGCCGGAGCCATTCTATAAGGAGGAATAGAAATAGGTTGTGTATTTGGGAGAAGGTCAATCCCAAAGTCTATTTCCCTTTCTACAAGAATACTGGGTAAGTCATCGGGGAAAACTTCTGGAAACTCTTTTACCACGGGGAACGAATCAAGACTAGGGGTTTTGGACTTCACATCCCTCACCCTCACTATATAATAGATACAAACCTTAGAAACAATTTGCTAGCTTTATGGTAAGAATCAATTAGACCTCTAGGCCTATAATTTCCCCCCTTCCACTCAAGGACAGACTCATTTGGAAACTAAAACTTGACCACTCTAGTCCTACAATCAATAGAGGCATAACAAGAATGCAACCAATCCATTCCCAAAATAACACCAAAGTCTATCATATAAAGTTCCACAAAATCTATTAGAGGGACTCTATGGGATAAGGACACGAGACACCTCTCATAGACTCTTTTAGCCACCATTGAATCATCATCAAGGGTAGAAACCAATAAAGGGTCTAATAGCACTTTGGAAGCATATCAAATCTCACAGCCACTAAGGGAGTCACAACGGATAAAGTAGAACTGGGATCAAGAAAAACATACACATCTTATTGAAAGACTTTTAGCATACCCATCGCTACATCCGGGGAGCTCTCTTGATCACTTCTAGTTTGGAGTGTATAGAAACAATTTTATTTAGGAGTATTTCAACCTGAGCCACTTGTACCGGATGAAGGTAGGGTTGAGCCCTACAACGAGTGTCTCCCTCATTTCTAGTAACTGAAGGGCAACCCCTTATTTTATGATCCATTTTTCCACAGTCGAAACAAGCATTAGAGCCCGCTAGACACTCTCTTTCACGATTTCTCCCACATTTAGCACAAACATGCATCCAAGATTTACCACCATATCTATGGGGTTTAGGGTTAGACACCCTTTCATTTCTTGGCCTCGGAGGAGCATTTGTAGAAACTTGACCGAAGAACCTTTGTCGAAATCTCAAACGACCCCATCCATCAGACCTAGAAGGTGAAAAGTTGCTATCATTCCCTCTTGCCTTTTTTGCCTCCCTAGATCTTCCCTTGAGCTTTTTCGTCTTCCATTTGTTGGGAGTGCACCATAAGAAAAGAGATTTCCATGTCATGGACAAGCATAACGGTGCGGCAGTCTTTGACTACCATGTTGAACAAACCCGATACAAACTTACTCATCTTGGTCCTACAATCCGCCACGATAGAAGAAACATACTTGGATAGTTGAGTGAACCTCAAAGTGTATTCCCTTACACTCATATTTCCTTGCCTAAGGTTGATGAATTCAACTACCTTGGCCTCTCTCATCTCAAGAGGGAATAATTGGTAAATAAAAGCACTTTTGAACCTCTCCCATTGTATTGGACCCGCTTCCACCGGCCTTGCCTATTTCAACTAATTAAACGAAATTTGAGCAACCCCTTTGAGTTGGTAAGCGGCCAATTTTGCCTTCTCTTCTGAGTCACTCCCATAATAGCAAGTATCTTGTAGACCTCATCGATAAACTCTTGAGGATCTTCCTAAACTTTGGACACATAATATTCTGGAGGGTTCATTCTCGTAAAATCCCTTACTCTTGACACCGCCGTACCCAAACTTGGGTTCACGGGAGAAACCACCTCTCTATTAACCACCTCTCTATTAGCTTGGGGTATCATGACTTGAGCCCACACTTGGAAAGCTGACCTAAAGTCCGCATTAGTCAAATTCTCATTCAATGGATCATTCAGAGATTGATGAGGAACTTGGGAAGGAACCTGAGGGGGAACCTCTTGCTCAACATTTCCTTCCTCCAACATTCTAGCATTAGCCCTTCTAGTAGTCATATCCTAAACACCATTTGGTAAGGATTAGGAGAAAGAATTTATAGAGTTAAACTCCATGGCACTACTTAGAGAAGTGAAGAAGTGAGATTTTCTCAACATCTAATTGCCTTTCATTCATAAATGTGGCGCACTTCACACCTATGAACAAGAATTTACTAGATGTGGTTTGAGACATCCTAGAACAATTCTAAATATTGTGCTCTTATTAAAAAGTTTGTCACGACCTAGGGTACCCCCTAGATGTAACAAGGCCTAAAAGACCCCGAGAGGCCTCATACATGAAACTTAACATATCATAACATAAAGTAATAGAAAAGGTTCGGAAATTTAAAACATTTCAATACAATTAAAGTCTTTTATTAAACGAGCGGAAGTCTAACAAAATTGTCTCAAACCATCTAACATAAGAGAATAAAATATTGGGGCACAGCCCATACAATATTCCAACATTAAAAGAAACACAAAAGAGATAAAGGGTTATCCAATGCTCGAATACAATGAGGACTCACCAAAGCTTCATTTTCTTGATCACTATAGCCACAAGTGTGAGAATTGGGAGCATCGAACCCTATATTTCATAAGAATGTAGGCAAGACTATGTGTTAGTACAATCAAGTACTAAATATGATGGCTAGCATAAACAATATAACCTAAACATTAGTCAATCATGACACCTAAGGCATAATCATAATCAAAACATAATAAGCATCATCATGGAAGGCATATCTCGCAACACACAAAGTCAATCAACTTCATAACATAATCACATTAATCATACTTACTTTTAAACACATGGGGATTCACCTCAATGCCTAATTCTTAAAGGCAAATAGGTATTTGCATTTGCCTTACTTACTTTTAGATTGTGGGTACTCTCCTCCACAACCTCATCATATGATGCGGGTACTCGCCTCCACATCATTTCATAAGAAGCATGGGTACTCACCTCTATGTACATTCATCATAGTAAGATTGTGGGGACTCACCTCTTGTTCAAGTCTAAGGAGTACTGGAAATCACCTCATATCCTTACATATGGACGTCAAGGGTAATCGTCTCTAGCCTCATCACTCATTAAGTATTTAGTCTAGATTTATTTTAGGTGAGCAATGCTTTCAACCTAGAATCATTCAAGTGAGTAAACATTTCACATTCATTCAATTATTCATATCAATTTATCATGGGAAGTATCCCTTCCATATCACAGCATCAATCAATCAACAATTCATACTCTAGGCTTTACTCTCAAAGCATTACATCTCATGATCATCATCAATTTTTACTCTCAAGAAAATTACATCATACTCACCATATATGCTTCAATCTAGAGAAATTCTAGTCATAAATTATCAATTTATAAGGAGATATCTAGCCCATAGAGTTTCCCTCACATGGAATCAAACCCAACATATCAATTAAACCCTAAAATCATAGGATAGGCATGGGTACATGTAATTTCATCCTAAATACATAATGTCTATCAATTTAATCATAAACATTCATAATCCACTCAATTGGATCAACATTCATCATAACCCACAATAATGGAAGAAACCCTAACTAGAATTAGGAGAATTCTTCTTCAAATTGTTGATATCTAGGGGACTCCATGGGAAGAAGGATCCCATGGATGAAAATCCATCATACCTTATACATAAAGCCCACAAAATCTTCATGATTGGGAGACTTGATCTTGACCTAGCTTCAGTTTCCTTTCTTTTTCTTCCACCCTTTTGAGAGAGTATATTTGAGAGAAGATTTGGGTTTTATTTTGGGAATTGAGAGAATGAATTAATTAAGTGAGTTTAGTGGTCTAAAATCCTTAAATAGGTGGTCTAGTTCTAGGCAAAATGACACCACATTGATTTAATTAAAACCAGAAAAGACACATATACCCCTAAAATAACTCCCGCATCTCGATCTACGGACCCCTAACTGACGGACTGTCGACTGACCTACAGTCCAACCTGGTCAGTTATGGTTTGATGATTAAAGACTGGTTTTCTGAGGGTTTGACCTACTTATCTCTGAACATGGACCATGATTTGGCCGATGGTCCATTGATCAGGCTGTTGTCCTGGACCCCTGGAACTGTTTTGGTGAAGACAATCCACGGAGACTCCTACATTCCTTGGTTCAACCCACGGGCGGTGGTTGACCTTCGTGGATGCCTCCCATGAGTTCTGCAATTTGCCTACTATCACGACTTGAGTCTAGACCTCGGATGCGACACGGCATACTCGACCCCAAAAGGGTCTTATACAAGCCTCATAGCTCATTCATTGCATAGGTAATAGAAATATTACGAAATTTAAAAACCATACAATCTAACATTCAAAAACATTTAAACGCTAGTGGAAGTCTATATCTAACATGGCCATCTTAGACATAATCTTGAACAATATAGGGACACGGCCCTTTACAATAGAAATGTAAAGTAATCTATTTCATAGAAAGAAAGAAACTTCGAAAAAAGACACTTGTCCTCGATCTATGCAGATGTACCACTAGATCATGGAAGAATAGCAATCCAAGCACTTTCATCTAGATAGAATCAATCACTTGTCGGAACCTACACTTGTAGTAAAAACATGGAAGAATGGATGAGCACACAAAAATGTACTAAGTATGATGACCATGCAAAAACATGCTTTAAAACGGGACATTTGGGTTGGAAACCATGTATTATGCCACTTTTTAGGGATATCATGAACAATAGAATAGGAGGCATCAAATACAAGTATAATCATCATACAAGTCATAACATCACATTTGAACAATATCAACATGTAAGTCATTGCCTTCACCTCAAATAACCCTCATGCTATAACTTGTGCAATGTATGGATAGCGTCCCATACCACCATCCACACTAAGGCACCACATTAAGGTCACCAAAAGTGAACTTACCATTTCTTCCATTTCACCTTTGCACAATATACACTCATAAGAGACATAGCATTTCATAAGATATGACAAGGGAAAATATCTCATAAGATAACCCAAGTGTAGCATGCATCATCACATTAAGCATTTAAGAGTCAACATTCTTCAATAGCTTCATTTAGAGGACTTCCATTCATTTGTCATTAAGACTTAGAGAACTCACTATATCCCTCTTGAAGCCTACTCATGCCATGTATGGATAGCATCCCATACTACTACCAATACTTCATAAAACTCCTCAAGAAACCATAAAGCACATTTCACATAATGGGAATAAACGTTTAACCAACATAAACCATGAGAGCTTGATCATGGAACCCGATGTACTATCCCACATCATAAGGGTTGGTGTACTTGCCTAAGGCAAACTGGTATTTAGCTTAAGTAGATCCACTAGCTATTCTATGTGGGCACATAGTTATGGGATAAGGAGGTTGCTACAAGATACTCCGTCTAAACTCACGAATGAGCATCCACCCCAAGAGATTTCTACTAGATACTTTGGCTCAACTCATGGATTAGTATCCATCTCATTCAATATCCTCTCGGTGCTTTGCCTACATTCCCAAAGATTAGTTAACCTTCATTACTTCAGTTCATTATTATGGTATTAGAGATCTCTACTAGATACACAACCTCAACTCACAGATGAGCATCCATCTTAAGAGATTGCTACTAGATACTCCGCCTCAACTCATGGATGAGCATCCATCCCATTCCCAACATTCATTGGATAACTCATAGATTCAAAGATGAGAAAAGCCTTTCAATTAAGAATACCATTATCATTCATTAGTGTATGATCGATAATATCCTTTCAATCAACACATCATTATCATTCATTAGAGTACAATTGAGAAAAGCCTTTCAATAAGTACTTCATCATTAACATTATCATGAACTTCATTCACAAGTGTTAATAGAGAGATAACATTCAATCCTAACACAATTAGCTTCTAGACATGATCATCATTCATTCATTTAGATCACACACATGCATTATATAACAATTATACATTAACCTCCACATGTAGGGTACAAGGAATATATCCATCAATTCAATACCACAATATACATAGTAAATAAACACCTCTACCTTTCAAGTGGATCAACAATCTAATTCAACAAATAATTGTCATAACTTGCCCTCCAAGGGTCATACTTTCAAATCACCAACACAAAAACAATTTACTATAATTAGGGAATGGGTAATGATATACTTTAATAATCTAAAGCAATTTAGGCAAATTCGATACACATGCATTCATCATATACAAACCCACTTCATAAAGACACAATTTAGAAATTCAGAGAATTCATGTGTTCATAGAGGTTTTTCATCATAAATCATCAATTAAAAACTAATACAATCATAATTTGTCATTAGAAACCATTTGAAATTGTTTGATGAAAGAACCCATGAGATTGAGTAAGACCCTAGGTTTTTCATGAACTTGAAAACTTTGAAAACTTCTTCGAAATTAACTCTAGGGTGAAACCTAACCCTAGATGAAGGATCACCATAGCATGCTTAAGATTCCCCAATAAATTTGAGGAAGAACCACCTTGAAATCACCAACCCTAGCTTCCATGGCTCCCTTCTTCTTCCTTGAGTTTAGAGAGAGAAATACTTGAGAGTAGATGTGTCTTGTTTTAATTCTATTAGGAGTGACTTAATTGAAAAGATGTAACTCTAAAAATGTCATATAGTTTCTAGGAAAGCAATATAATAATGTGGACTCTACTTAGGAAAAGAACTAAGGACCCACAAAGTCTTAACTTAAAAATCCACCCCTTGCCCGACTTATCTCGCCCTTTTACCCTTCTTGGCTCACCAAGGGCACTAAGCGACTCGCCAAGTGCACCCTTGGCTAGCCCAAATTTCCAGTGAGCTCCCAAATTGGGCAGCCTACTAGGCGATCTAGAGAGGTCAATGGGCAACACGCCAAGTTGGTTGGTGAGCTTGGACTTAGCTCGCCCATTGGTCTAGACCCTAGGCTAATGGGACAGCCCACTAGGTATCACAATAGCCCAAGGGTAACTCGCCCAATCCTTTGGTCGATCAAGGAATCCCATCACCAAGCAGCCCCTCAAAAAACAAGGTTTCTTTCACTCAATCTTGCTAGAATAGGTCCTTACTTGTACCCTAGACTTCTTTCTTTCTCAATTAAGTTCTAAAACAGCCTAGACATCATGTTAAGGTCACACTAACCCACACCATAAGGCTCTTGTTCAACCTATCATTTTGCGAGTCATTACATCTGCTCACCTCTAACTCAAATCTGGGATGTTATAGTTGACTAGTTACTCTATAAGGTTCGTTGAGGGGTTCTAATCTATTTCATCCCTACTGAAGAAGTTTATTCAAAAAGCAGTCAATTTTCAATGGTTTTAAGCTTGTGAGAAAAGCTTTTAGGAATTGAAAAGTCGGTTGATTACTGCTGCAGTGTTTACCCTACTAAAAGGTACAAAAGGTTTTTTTGTTTACTTCGATGCATCTATAGTTGGAATTAGTTGTGTATTGATGCAGAATGGTAAGGTTAAATCCTATCTCTCTAGGCAGCTCAAGTTTCAGGAGAAAAATTACCCAACTAATGACCTTGAGTTGGCAACGGTAGTATTTTCCTTCAAAATATGGCATCACTATCTCAGTGCTGTTCATTTAGATTTTTCCACCGATCACAAAAGTCTCCAGTATGTTTTCAGTCAGAAAGAGCTTAATCTCAGACAAAGGAGGTGTTTAGACGTTCTCAAGGATTATGACATGAGTCTCCTTTATCACCCAAGTAACGGTAATGTTGTTATGATGCTTTGAGCAGGTTGTCTATGAGAAGTACTGCCCATGTGGAGGAAGGCAAGAAAGAACTGCCTAAGAAAGTTCACAGACTTTCCCATTTGGAAGTTTATCTATTCCATTCAAGCGAAGGTGCAATTGTGCTTATGAATGAGGCTGAATCATCACTAGTGTTTGAGTGAAGGAGAACCAAGACCAAGATCCTCTTTTGCTTGAACTAAAGTAAAATATTCATAAGCAAAAGGTGATAGATTTTGAACAAGGGGGAGATGGTGTGTTGAGGTATCAAGGTAGATTGTTTGTGCCATAGGTGGATGAGATCCAAGAGAGGATCATGGAAGAGGCTCACAGTTCTAGATATTCGATCTATCCTGGCTCCACAAAGATGTACCTTGACTTTAGAGAAGTCTTTTGGTGGAGTGGTATGAAGTGGTGCATTGCAGAGTTCATTTATAAGTGCTTGGATTGCCAACAAGTCAAGGTAGAACACCAAAGGACAAATGGTGTGGATTAGAACATAGATCTTCCGACATGGAAGTAGGAGATGATTAATATGGATTTCATTACTGGCTTGCCGCGATCTCGCAGGCAATATGATTCAATTTGGGTAACTGTAGATCAAATGACTAAATTAGCTCATTTATTGCCAGTAAATATTACAAATTCAACTGAGGATTATGCCAAATTGTATATTCAAGAGATAATGGAACTTCATGTAGTTCATGTGTCTATTATCTCAGATAAGGGTGCACAATTTGCCTCCCAATTTTGGAAATCTTTCCAGAAGGGTTTGGGTTCGAATGTGAACCTTAGTACCGCTTTCCCCGATCAGACTAATGGTCAAGTAGAGCGCACAATTTAGACCTTAGTGGACATGTTGAGGGCATAGAATTTGCATAAATAACAGTTATCACTATAGTATCTAGATGATTACATATGAGGCTCTTTATGGGTGAAGGTGTAGATCTCCTATTAGTTAGTTTAGGGTTAGTTAAGCTGAGTTGATAGGGCCAGACTTGGTTCATCAATCCAGGGAGAAAGTGAAGCTCATTCAAGAAAGGCTGAAAATAGTACAAAGTCATCAAAAATCTTACGCATATGTTAGAAGGAGAGACTTAGAGTTTGAGGTTAATGATTAGGTCTACTTGAAGGTTTCACCCATGAAGGGTTTTATGAGATTTGGTAAGAAGGGGAAACTAACTCCTCGGTACATTAGTCCTTATAGGATATCTAAGAGGGTTGGAACTGTAGCTTATGAGTTGGAGCTACCTTCAGAATTAGCAACAGTTCATCAAGTGTTCCATGTATCCATGCTAAAGAAGTGTTTGAGTGATCCTTCATTCATAGTATCTACTGAAAGTATAAGTATCAAGGACAACCTGTCTTATGAGGAAGCGCGTTATGATTTTGGATCGTCAGGTTTGCAAGATGAGAATGAAGTAGGTTGCATCAGTCAAGGTTTTATGTAAAAATCAATTTGGTGTGGAAGCTACTTAAGAGTTCGAGGAGGATATGAAGAAGAGATATCCACATCTCTTTCCTTCTGAAGAAATTCCAAACTAAGGTAATAATTTTCTGTCAAGTATTATTTAAGTTGCCATATTAAGATATGTTAATTACTTATTTAGTGGTTGGGTTGGGGTTGTTAGATTCTTCTTGTAACACCTCGGATCGCAAAATGAAGAAAATCCTAGTTTTCAAAAACCTAGTACCAGTACCAACGGAACCACCCATAGATCGTAGGTTGGGTTCCATCACTAAGGTCCAAATAGTGATGGTCTCTGATGCCACCCACGGTTGGCTAGTACGGTCTGTGGTTGGACCTATGGACCATAGGTATGACTGTAGGTGTGGGTCAGCAGCCAATTGGAGGGAATTGGTTGTAGGGTCAACTTCAATCTGTCATATCTTTTAGCACAAAATGAATTAGGTAGCCCATGACATATCAAATTAAAGATAATTGAATCGTCTTTCTAATGCCACTAAGTTTTATAGAATCCCATATCTGAGTAAAAGGTTATGCTCATTTTAGTAAAGCCCTAATGATCAGAGCTTGATCGATGACTCCTAATGACGGTTGGTAGCACAACCGACGGCTTATCAGTCCTGTAGTAGGTCGCACTATTCAAGTTGATGTCACGGTCATTTTGGTCCTTTCCATTATGCGTTGGGCACTTAAAGCACGTCATTTGATGCCTAAACTACGACATCTTACTCTATGTAAGCCTAACAACTTAGTAATACGTACCCAAACCCCTCATTCTCCAAAAATCATCCAAACTTGGAGCAAAAAGAAGAGGAAAAGCTGAGCAAACTTCCCCAGAACAAGAAGTAGAGTTCTTTAAAGTTCAACCAAGGATTTTTCTATATATTTCGTCATAAGGTATGTGGGATTTAACTGGTGGATACCTTTCATCCACTAGGTCCCTATAATTCAATCAGATTCTTGATTCGCTATATCTTGCTTAGACCTAGTGTTTCTAAAACTGTAGATATTAGTTGTGATTTAGTAGTGAGAGGATTCCTAATTAGATTATCATGTTTTCGTGGAATCATTGCTTAGGTCTTCATATGAAATTTAAAACCGTAGTTTGCTAGATTCTCTTAGTTCATGAATAACACATACTAGGTCAGTTAAACATATATATATATGCTTCAGTTTTGCTATGTCACATTATCAGTATATAATTGTTACATTCTCAGATTTACATGTCAGTATTTTGAGCTATTCAACATTTCAGTATTTCAGTTGTGTGTGTTTGATATACATATTTAGTTGTGACTAAGCTTAGCATTGAGTGGACTAGGGTTTCAGCGTACCCTCATGGTCCAAGAACTATGTTCCCTTGTAGGTTAAGTCCCCTCTGTGGGCATCATTTTTAGTGATCACGCTAATCGTGCCTTTATACACCTGGCAAGGTATATTGGTTCCTCTCGATGGGCGTATACATTAGACTCCACGTTTAGCTCATGTGGTTTTATGTCGGTTAATAGTATCTCCCACAGTCAAAATCTTAGTGCATTTGACCAGGTTTTTAGTATATATTTCAGTATTTAGGTCAGCATATCATGTTCATAATTAGTACTTGGTCATTGTATTCAGTTCGGCTTTTTAGTTATCTTTTCAGTAGTTACAGTATTGCTCAGCTATGCTATGTTCAGCTTTCATATATTTGTTCAGCTTGGTATCTATATCTTGCATGCTCAGTATATTCAATGTACTGATGCATACTCTACGCTACATCATTTCATGATCTAGGTTCAAGACTCTGCATACAGATCACGCTTAGATTAGTTCGCGATCTGTATTCAGCAGCTTCAGCAGTAAGTCCTTATATTTCAAGGAAAATAGACATGCTTTCATTTCAGTATTTACATTCTCGTTTTAGTTTTGTTAGAGTTAGCTGGGGGCGTATCCCAACAACTCAACTCAGTTAGAGGTTTTCAAGACATAGTAGTAGAATCAGCTTGGATTGTTAAGTTTAATCTTTTAGTTTTTATTAAATTCTTAGTATTGTTTATACATTTAGTATAGCTGAGTATTCCCTATTTTTCAAATAACCACTGTTTAGCCTTCGCATTATTCTTGATCACTTAGTTATCTTTCGGTATGCTTATGACATGCCAGACACAGGGTTATCTTGGGGTCACTCGTGATCCTAGGTCACGTGTTACATCAAGGGGGTAACCTCAAGGCATGACAAACTTCGTATTAGAGCATTTGGACTAGAAAATTCTCCTACCCCTTTTATGGACTTAATGAACAGGGTGTTCAAATAGTATTTAGACTTCTTTGTCAGCATGTTTATCGATGATATCCTCATTTATTCTTAGAGTGAGGAGCAGCATGAGCCTCATCTAAGAGGTTTTTTGTAAACTCTCTAAGATCGCCAGTTATTTGTTAAGTTCAATAAATGTAAATTCTTGTTGAAGTGGGTTGCTTTCCTTGGTCATGTGGTATCCAGAGAACGGATCCAAGTGGATTCTTAGAAAATTGGGGTAGTGCAGCACTGGCCGAGACCCACCTCTCCAATATATATCTGAAGTTTCTTGGATTTGGCCGGTTATTATAGGAAATTTATTGAAGGTGTTTCATCCATAACTTCCCCATTGAAGAAGTTGACTCAAAAGAAGGTCCAATTTCAATGGTCAGATGAATGTGAGAAAAGCTTCTCAAAACTGGAGACTAGGTTGACTATAACTTCGGTCATAACTCTACCATATGGTTCAGATGGTTATGTGATTTATTGTGATGCATCCAAGGTCGACCTAGGTTGTGTGTTTATGCAGCGAGGTAAGCTCATAGCTTATGTTTTTAGACAACTTAAGGTTCATGAGAAGAACTACTCGACTGATGACCTTGAGCTTGTAGGTGTAGTATTTGCCCTAAAGATTTGGAGACAATTCTTGTATAGTGTTCATGTTGATGTATTCACATATCATAAGAGCATCCAATATGTGTTCACCTAGAAAGAGTTGAATGTTCATTAGAGGAGATGGCTTGAATTCCTCAAAGACTGACATGAATGTTCTTTACCATCCTAGTAAGGCCAATATAGTGGCAGATGCTCTCAGCAGGTCGGCTTGCTCGTTTAGGAGTTTGCCATATGGACATATCACATAGTGAGCTGATAGTTCAGAATAGATCAGAATATTCATTAGTAGTGGAGATTAAGGAAAAACATGATATTGATCCTATATTACTTCAGTTGAAAGGTACAGTTCATCAGTACAAAGTTGAGGTTTTCTCCCGAGGGAGATGGTGTGTTTCGTTACCAGGGTCGCTTATGTGTTCCTAATGTGGGTGAAGTGAGGTGGAAGATCCCTACTGAAGCTCATAACTACAGGTATTCCATTCATCCAATTGTCATTAACATGTATCGTGATCTATGAGAAGTCTTTTGGTCCAACTGCATAAAAAGGGAAATAGTAGATTTTGTGGCTAAGTGTTCTAACTGTTAACAGGTTAAGCTAGAACATCAGAAACCAAGAGGTATGAATGAAGAGATTAACATTCCTTCATGGATGTAGAAAGTGATAAATATGGACTTTATTATGGGCTTAACTCGTACTCGTAGACAACATAACTCCATTTATGTGTTAGTAGATAGAGTCACTAAGTCCGCTCACTTCTTGGCTATCAAGACTACAGATTCAGCGGAGGACTACGCTAAACTCTATATCAATGTGATAGTCAAGTTGCATGGTGTTCCTTTGTCTATCATCTTAGATGGAGGTCCTCAATTTAACTCTCATTTCTGGAAATTATTTGAGAAAGGTCTTGGTACTCAGGTAAATCTCAGTACAACATTTCATCCACAAACTGACGGTGATGTAGAATGTACGATTCAAACCTTAGAGGACATGTTGAGAGCAGTGTTAAAATTTTTAATGGTAGTAGGGATGATCACCTAATCTCATAAAGTTCGCCTGTAATAATAGCTTTCATTCAAGTATTCAGATGGCCCCGTATGAGGCATTATAAGGGCATAGATGTAGGTTCCTGATTGGTTGGTTTGAAGTAGGTGAAGTAGCCTTGATAGGGCCAGATTAAGTTCATGTGGCTATGTAAAAATTTCAACTCATCAGAGATAGACTAAAGACAACTCAAAATAGTCAGAAGTCGTAATGTGGCATATGAGTAAGAGTTGCCAGCAGAACTAGCAGCGGTTCATCCAGTCTTTCACATTTCCATATTGAAGAAGTGTATGGGTGATCCAACATCAATAGTACCATTAGAGAATGTGGCTGTGAAGGGTAGTCTCACTTATGAAGAAGTACCAATTGAGATCCTTGGCCATCGGGTTTGTAGGTTGAGAAATAAAGAAGTAGCTTCAATGAATGTTTTGTGGAGGAGTCAGTCCGTAGAGGGAGCTACTTGGGAAGAAGAAGCAGCCATGAAGGCCAAGTATCCTCACCTCTTCCCTCCCTATTTCATTTCTGCATGAGGTAATAGTTCCTCTCAAGTCTCTCAGTTTACCCTTGCGTAAATTTAGTCTCAGTATCTTGTTCCTTTAGTCATCCTTGCATTTTAGCATATTTGCATAAACGGGGAACTCAGTTCAGTTAGATGTCAGTTACATGAATATTCCCAAGGTAGAGATAATTTCACACCTTGGATCTAAAAATGAAGAACACTCTAGTTTTCACAAAGTTGGTGCCAGTACCAACGGAACCACCCACGGACCGTAGGTTGAACCACCGACCATAGGTGGGATTCCGTAGATAATGTCCAAATTTTAAAGGTCTCTGAATCTACGCACGGTCGATTAGTATGGTCCGTTGTTAGACCTACGGACTGTAGGTCTGAACGTAGATGAAGGTCAGCAGTCAATTGAAGGGAATTGATTGTAGGATCAACTTCAAACGGTAATATCTTTTAGCACAAAATGATTTAGGTGGCCCATGACGTTACAAATTAAATATAATTGAATCCTATTTCCAACGCCACCGAGTTTGCTTATAATCCCATCTCCAACTAAAAGGTTATGCTCATTTTAGTGAAGTCCTATATGAAAGATCTTGACTGACAACTCCTAACAATGGTTGGTTGGTTAACTGACAGCCCATCAGTTCTTTAGTAGGTGGCACTCGTCAGGTTTAAGTCAAGTTTATTTTGGTCCTTTCCCCTATGCGTTGGGCACGTAAACTACACAAAAGACAAGCATTAATGGATAGAAGTAAGCATGAAACACATACCGGGAGCAACATTAGAAGGACACTCTTGTTTACCTCTAGCTTGAAGAGCATCAGTCCTAATTTTCTTCCTCTCTCTTCCCCTAACTTTAAGTATCGGGCAATCTCTTATTTTGTGATCACTTCTACCACAACCATAACAACCTTCCATACTGGCCAAACACCTACCATAATGCTTTCTTCCACATATTTTGCAAGTAGGCTTAAGTAACACAGATTCACTATTGCTTCCTCTTTGAGGATTAGGGTTAGATACCCTCTCCTCACTAAACTTTGGGAGAAACTTAGAAAAACCTTGTCCAAAGGACCTCTCAAGAGAAGAATCTTTATCACCTATCCTAAACCTCTTTTTCTCCCTCAACCTTTCTTCAGGTTTCTTTTGCTCAATTTCAAAGGCATACACTACAAGACGAGGGATATTCATATTATGCTCAAACATAGCCATACAACAATCTTTTGCCACTAAATCGGACTATCCCGACACAAACTTAGTCATTCCCGATTTAGGATCGGACACTAGAGTTGGAACATGCGTAGACAATTGAGTGAACCTCCATGCATATTCATTAACACTCATATCACCTTGTTTAAGGTTGATGAACTCAAGCACCAAAGCTTATCTCATCTCTAAAGTGAAGAACCTATCTAGAAAAGCACTCTTGAACCCTTCCCACTCTATAGGGCCCAACCCTACCGGTATAGTCTCTTTCCATTGATCATACCATATTTGTGCAACCACTTTGAGTTGACAAGAAGCTAACTCCACCCTCTCTACCGGAGTTACTCTCATAGAATCTAACATCTTAGAAACCTGCTACACAATTTTTTGAGGATTTTCGCCACCTTGGAGCCATAAAACATAGAAGGATAGCACCCTAAGAACTCCCTCACTTTAGAAGCAACCATCCCTCTAATTGCATTTTCCGGAGATACAACCTCTCTATTGACTTGCACCATCAAGGCTTGAGCCGACAATTGGATAGCAGACCTAAACTCCGCATGAGTCAAATTCTCCCCTATAGGGTCAATTGGAGCTTGGAGAGGAATCTCTTGGTCCACATTGTCTTCCTCATTCCTTTCAATGTAAAACCATGAAGTAGTCATATCTTAATAACCATAGGGCACACATTAGGAGAAATACCTAGTAAAGCTAAACTCTATGGCACGACTTAGAGAATGAAGAAGTGAAGTTTTCTTAACATCTGTTAGCCTCCTATTCATAAATATGGTGTGCTTCACATTTATGAACAAGACTCTACTAGACTTGGTTTGAGACATCCTAAAACCATCTGAACATCTGGTGCTCTGATACCAAGTTTTTCACGACCCAAGGCTACCCCCTAGATGTGACAAAGCGTACAAGACTCCGAAAAGCCTCATACGCCTCATAGCATATCATAACATAAGTGCATAGGGAATAATGCGAAAAATTAAAACTTTTCTTTATAATCTAAGTCTTTCATATAATAAGAGAGAGTCTATAACACTATGTCTCAAACCATCTATAACAATCGAATACAATCTTAGGGACACAACCCTTAGATAAGTCTAAAACATAAAAGAAAGACATAAAGGACATATTGTCAAGCCCTCGAATACTATGAGGACTCACCAATCTTCTTCTTCTTGATCTATTATGGTGCTAGCCATGAGGGTAGAATCCGTTATCACCAAACCCTACACTTATAGAAAATGTATAAGTATGGGTTAGCACAAAAATGTACTAAGTATTGAAGCCATGCATAAAAATCCTTAAAACATGCAAAAAGGGATTTTTTTAGTTGAAACCATGCTATATGCCACTTTTGAACATCATCTTTGAAATTGTTGGAGAATGTATCTCATAAGACAAATCATGTACAATTCATCATAGCATAAAGGATATCACCATAATCACAAGTATAGTCTCCAACATAAACATAATGCATACTTCAATCTTCACAAGGGATAGTTCACATACATAATTATATACCAAGATCATCTCATCATTCTAGAACTATCATATAAGCAACCCTAAGCTACACTTGTACAATGCATAGGTAGGATCCCATAATCCTATCTACACTAAGTCTCACTTTTAGGCCAGCATAATCATGCATAACATACCTTGAACTTATCCAAAGCCAGCACTCATAGACAAGGAGACATTCATAACTTGTAATAAGTAAAGTCACTCATAGCAACAATCTATATCATGCTTACATAAATTCATATATCTTTATAGCATAAGGAAACCACATCATAACCCCTTTATAAGTCTACTTGTGCAATGTATAAGTGAATTCCTATCATGACCTGAGTCTAGGCCCCAGATGTGACACGGCATACCCCACCCCGAAGGGGGTCTCATACAAGCCTCATAGAATTTTATTACATTCGATATAAAAATAGTGCGGAGTTAAAACTCATTTAAATCCAAAATATCAAACATCATTAAAACTGGAACTTGAAATATAGCGGAAGTCTAAATCTCACACGGCCAACTTAGACACAATCTTAAAACATACTAGGGACACAACCCTTTCCAACTCAACAACAACTACTAAAATGTCCATTAGATGAAATAAGGAAACATAAGTCTTGTCCCCAAATCATGAGGACATACCAAGTCTTGGAGGAAAGCAATCCGACACTTCAAACTAGCTAGGAGGAATCAATTGTCTAAACCTACACTTGTAGTAAAAATATGGAGAATATGGGTTGGTACACAGAAATGTACTAAATATGATGACCATGCAAAGCATGCTTTAAAAGAGGACATTATGGTTGGAAACCATGCATTAAGCCACTTTTTAGAAAAATCATGTACAATAACATAAAAGACATCATAAGCAAGCATTAACATCATAGAAGCAATAACCTCACACTTAAACAAAATCACATGGAAACCATTACCTTTACCTTGGACCTTCACCTCAAACAACCCTTATGCTATGCCTTGTGCAATGTATGGATAGTTTCCCATACCGCCATCCACACTAGGGCACCATATTAAGGTCACCAAAAGTGAACTCATCATTCCTTTCTTTTCATCTTTGCACATATCCATTCATAAGAGACATATGTTTTCTTAAGGCATGACAAGGGAAAATAACTCATAATATAACCAAAGTATTGTATGCATATCACATTAAGAATTTTAGAGCATTCTTTAATAACATCAGTTAGAACACATTCATGTCACAGTCATTAGGATTTAGAGAAACTTACTATGACCCTCTCAAAGCCTACTCGTGCATAGGTAGTATCCCATACTACTACCTACACTTTGTATAACCTATCAAGAACCCACAATTAGATCTCAGATGATGGGAAGTAAGCATTTAACCGACATAGACCATGAGAGCTTGTCATGGAATCTGGTATCATAAACCCCCACACCGTAAAGAAGTGGTCTACTTGCCTAAGGAAGACCGGTTCATATAGCTTAGGTGGATCCACTAGCTAGACCTATGCGCGCACATAGTTTATGGGATAAGGTACACGATCATTGAAACTCATGTCTAACTTTGGGGGAGTTTCCATCTAACCAAATCCACTCGATGCTTAGCCTACATTCCCATAGGTAATTCATTACTTTGACATTATCACATATGAGGGGTGCCATTGGCCTACCGACTCCAATTCATTCACTAACACATGAAAGGATGCCTTAAGCCTACTGATTCAAGGTTCATTTAGGAAAGCTCATTAACTCCTCTTAAAAGGGTGCCATAGGCCTACTGGTTCAAGTCTCATCATTAACCTTCATGGAAAGGTGCCATAAGCCTACCGATTCCAAGGTTCACTACCCTCATTAATGGACAGGTGATGTAAGCCAACCAATCCCAAGGTTTATAATAAGCATGTGTAGAAGGGTGCCACTAGCCTACCGATCCAAGGATTCAACAATCAACAATATAATCATTTATACAAGAAAAGGATGCATAAGCCCTACCAATTCAAGGTATACTTTATATTGATGAATCCTTCATATTCTATCATCAACATTCATGACTGTCAAATTGAGAAATAGTCTTTCAATAATAACACATTTACATTCATAACATGATAACATTAGCTTCATTGAATTATGATTCTTACAATGTCATGATAACACTTCAATTTCTCATATTATGCCTTCTAGGCCATGGTCACAATGTACATGATAAGTAAACACCTCCACCTTTCAAGTGGATCAACATCAACATAACGATTCTAAATCAACAAGTAGCTTCTCATGTCTTGACTTCAAGGCCTTAATCCTATACACCATAAAATAAGCATGGGTAATGACATATGCAAACAATCTATAGCCCTTTAAACAAGTTCTATTCATATACATTCATTATCAAGCAACCCACCTCATAAAGGAATTAACTAGGAAATTGAGACAAATCATGGGTTTGTGGATTATTGACACCTTAATCATCAATATAACAACAATACAACCATAATATACCATTAGGAACCTTTTAAAAACATTTGGTGAAAGAACCCATGAGATTGAGTAAAACCCGAGGTTTTCATGAACTTGAAATATTTAAAAGTTTACTCTGAAATTGGCTTTAGGGTGAAAGCTAACCCTAGATGAAGGATCACCATACCTTTTCTAAGATCTCCAAAGAAATTTGATGAAGAAAACCTTGAACCCAAAACCCTAGGTCCCACTTCTTCTTCTTCCTTAAGTTAGAGAGAAATAGAGAGAGAGAGAGAACTTTGGGATTTGATTTGGGGAAATAATGAGAGAATGACTAGTTTAAAAGACTTAAAATTATATATTTATCATATAAGTCATTTAAAATCAAACCCACATAATAACACATTAAAATGAAATTACCAAAAACCTACCAACTTGAGGCAACCCGTCAGGGACCAAGACCAACTAAACGGATAGTGAGGGGCACCACGACTCTTGGTGGTGCCCATGGTCCTTGAGGCAATGTGCCTCCCATCCTTGCCAAGCCTGTAACACCCCTAAATGCTAACAAGAGTTGCATGTCGATTTACCATTGCTTAGTTACTACAATATGTTTTACTCTCTTGTTGGGAACTTGAAATGTTGTGATAAGTGCTAGTTTCCCTAGAATAAATTTGATCATAATTTAAGGGAGTTTATCGGGTTATTTCGATACTAATCTAATTAGAATTATGGATACTTTTAATTGGAGGTGAAGGATATATAGATATAGGTGTATATGTATGCATTTTGGGCAGCACACAACACTATTTTGGGCAGCTTGAGGGACAACTATGATTTGGGGATAAATATCACTTTTGGAGCCGATATTTTTACATCTCCTCTTTGAGATAATTTCAGCCCTTGAAGTCTAAAAACCGTAGAACCTTTATTAACCTGTTGTTCATCAAAATCACAAGAGAAAAACTTGGTTCTTTTGGCTGGAATTCGATACACCAACTACTTTTCGGTAAATGCTGAAATCTGTTTCAGAGCTGGGTAGTGTTTGGTAATTTATGCATATATCGCTCTCTAGAACTCCGTCTTTGGTGAATAAATATGATTTGAAAATATAATTCATATACCTATAACTCTTATGCTTATGTGAAACTCTAATGTATCTGTTATGGATTCGAAATATGGGATGCAACACAGGACAAGTTCTGTCCAGATTTCTCTGTTTTGTAGCTGAGTAGTGTGTATTACGTTGAGAATATCTCGTTCTCTAGAACTCCATTTTGGGTAAATAAATATTATTTGGAAAGACAATTCATATATATAAAACTCTTATGTTTATGTGAAACTCTAATTTAGCTGTTATGGATTTGAAATATGGGACGCAACACATGACAAGTTTTGCCAAGATTTCGGATTTAGAAATCCGGTATGAACAACTATTAGTGTATCGATGATATCTTTTTGTACAAAATGTATTTTTCAGTGATCCTTGTTGCGTTGGTATCATAAGAGATGTATCTACATCTTTCATGCAGGTTATAAAGTCTAGTTTTGCTATTTTCTTGTTCAAATCTAAGTTACAACATGGGGAACTAGATTGGCCAGAATCACTGTTTTAGGAACATAGGTGTATCTGTGCAAGCTGAGCTTATTTGTAATGATAATCCTGCTTTATTTTGATATTATTGAAATATTAGGAATTAAAGAAGTTATTTAATTACATTTTTAAGGTTGTATATATTTGTGAACAAGTTGAGGACCTTGATACGTTGGGTGGTCTACGGTTTGAACTCGCGAAATTTTGTTGGACTTTTGCTACACTAAAGTATTGAGGTTTGTGTATAAACTTGTACTTGCACTTTTTTAACTGCTGGTATAGCTGAAAGTTGATCTTGATACCTTGGTTACCTCTTGTCGCTTTGCATTGTCGTGTTGGTATGATGCTTGTGTAACTCTCCCACTTGTACGAATTGTTTGATCACTTGGCACTCTTGTTGGGACCTTGTCCTTCTTGTGGCAGTGACTTTGTCACTATTGGCAGGCCTCTTGATTCGGATCATTTGCCATCTTGACTCTGGATTTTTAGTTCGTCTTAAGAATGGAAGTTGTCCATTTTAAGTACAAACCAGAAAGCCATTTTTAATATGGTTCTTGGTTCTCTTGATTATTGGGTTGTGACCCTTCTTGATATAGGGCTTCGGTCCTTCTTGATACAGGGCATCGGCCCTTCTTGATACTTGCTTGTGCTGGGTGTGACGACATGAGGTATAAATTGGGCAAGCCTTGCTATTGAATCTTTTGAAAAATGGTGCTTTGAACATTCTTGACAATTGGATCTTTGAATATCGAACTTTATACCCTTTATATATTGTTACTTGATTTATTTATTATGTTTCAAGTATGCTGCTCATTGACTTGAGAAGGGTAGCTTGGTGAATTTTGAGGACTCCGAACCTATAGTTTTTACACCACTAAGCTATATGCTTAGCGATAGTTGTTTCTATCGTAGGGGCTGATCGAGAGGAGGCATGAAGCTGGCCATTGGAGATGGAAATTTTGAGAACTTTAAAGGAGATCACATTTGCATATAGGCATCTATATATTGTATAAACTTTGGTACTTATACATGACCTATGTGTTGTATATTTGCATGAAATTTTGAGGACTAAACGGATCATGTCACAATGGTTTGTAATATAAGTATGTCTACTTGTTTGGTTTATTTGGGGTGTGTAAACCCATGTTTTGTAATATGTTACATTTCCTACTTGTTTGGAATGATCGTATGAAGCATCAACCCAACTAGTTTGGGTACTCGCAGGTTGATAATATTTTTATTATCATTATTTACTTGCATGAGGACAATATAGGCATAAAAATATCTCATGATTTATTTGAATATGGTAATTGGAAAGGGTCGTTACAAAGCCCTCCAAGGCTAAGGCAAGTCCACGGAAGCTCCCACGATCCGTGGTTCACACCACAAGTCATGGTGAATCTTGTGGTCATGGGGCAGCACCTAGGCAAATTTTCCTTGCCTCCCTTGTGCCTAAGTGAACTCCACATTCACTTTCACAGACCGTCTAGGGCACCATGGCTCGTGGTGGAGCCCGTGAACTTTGGGACAGTAGCTCCCTCAACTTGTAACATCTACCACCAAGCTAAGGCAACACCACGAGCCTTCCCACGGCCCGTGGTCATGACCACTAGTCATGAAGTGGGTCGTGAAGGGGAGCCTTGGCTTGGCACCATTCTAGGGCTTACTGTCTAGCTACCACGGGTGGCACCACGACTCGTGGTGACCACCATGGGTTGTGAAGACCCTCGTGGCCTAGGAAAGTAGTAGCTAGGCTAAGTTTTAGATAGCCTTGGTTCCCAAACCATAGCCTACACCCAAAGCCCTTAGCCTTTGCCCTTAACTCTTTACATTAACCCCATGTTTAGGCTCTAGTTTAACATATCATTTTTTCGAGTCTTTACATTATCTCCCACTTAGGAACATTTGTCCTAGAATGACACTTTAAACACTTAAAGGGAAAAACGACTCAAGACTAGCAGCCCAACAATCATACAACATCATAAACAATGTATAAACATAGGAGGAAACATCAACTCCACATCAATAAGCTCAATGCAATACAAGAAAGTAGGGACTACATCTACAAACTCATTATGCATAAAACAATGGCATTTATCAATTCCTTGGAGGATCTTCCTTCTCAGCATCATATCATACTTGTCATAACATCAATGGGCAAATTATGCAACCTTTCCCGAAACCACATTTAAGCATGCTCATCAATTCAAATCATGAAGTACTTAGGAAATTCATTATAGATGCACATCAACAGGAGGAATAAAATCATGAAAGCTCATTTTCGCATGTAACCATAAACTCATCAAAACATACATAACATAAGGAGACCATGGAAACTAATTTTCACATAAGACTCCAAAAACATGAAACAAGCTACAAGGAACTCTTGGTCTCAAGCTTGAATAGGAATAGAATAAAGTGACAAGATTATCAAAACTCACCATAACCTACTATTCATCATACCATCCCCCACTTAGGAGAAAACCCAAATAAGGGAACCATGAAAAACATCAAAGGAACCTCATCAAGACATTCATGACCATAAGGAACTATCACTTACCGGTGCTTTCATCCGGATTAACTTCTTTGTCCTTGTTAACTTGGAGAGCATAGAACCGGCCATAATTTGGAGGGATAGGAATTGTACCATCTTTAGAAGCTTTCTTGGCCTCCCTTCCTCTAGCCATAAAAGTAGGACAATCTTTCACCTTGTGATCATTCTTCCCACAACCATAGCACCCAATAGTACCGACTAGGCACTTCCCATAGTGCCTCTTGCCACAAGTGGTGCAAGTAGGTTTAGAAAATTGAGATCCACCACCTTTCTCTTGGTTAACCTTAGGAGCACTTAAGGAATGTTGGTTTGGAGCCTTCTTCTTGAACCTAGGTTGACCTTGCTCATCGGATCTACCCCTCTTCACATCCCTATTCATCCTCTTAAGTTTGGACTCCTCAATGGATTCAGCATACACTATAAGCCTAGAAATGTTCATGTCATTATGGAGCATTGTCGTATGGCACTCTTCCTTGACTAGGTCAGATACACTAGTCACAAACCTACTCATCTCATCCCTAGGGTTTGACACCAAAGATGGAGCATACTTAGACAATTGGGTAAACTTCAAGGAGTACTCTTGCATACTCGTATTACCTTGCCTAAAGTTGATAAACTCCTCAACTTTACACTCCCTCTTTTCATGGGGAAAGTACCTACCAAGGAAAGATTCCTTAAACTCCTCCCATTCTATAAGATCCGCTCCCACCGGCCTATTGGCCTTCCATTGAGTGAACCAAACTTGGGCAACATCTTTTAATTGATAGGAGGCAAGTTCCTTCTTTTCTTTTGAAGTCACCCCCATAGAACTCACTACCTTATACACTTCATCCAGAAATTCTTGTGGATCCTCTCCCACCTTAGAACGTAGAAACACCGGAGGATTCATCCTCACAAAGTCTCTCAACTTAGAAGCCATACTACCCTAATTAGCATTCACCCTAGGCCCCATATATCTAGTCTCTTGAGTTGCCATGGCTCGGGCCAAGATTAAGAAATCTGACCTTATCTTTTCATTGGTCATATTTGAAACTTCTACCGAAACTTGGACATCTTGAGGACCTTGGGGAGGAACTCCCTCATTCACATTCTCTTCTCATACTCTCCTTGCAGGACTCCCTCTTGTATTCATATCCTATAAACACAAGAGAAGGATTAGGAAAAGAACACTTATATAAATAAACTCTAAGGCACAACATCAAGAATATGAAAAAAGTGTAACTTCTAATGTCCTATAGCCTCTCACTCATAGATGTGTCACGACTCACACCTCTACTAGACATGGCTTGTGAAACTTTGATCCAAAAAACCATTTCCAAAATCTTTTGCTCTGATACCATGTTTGTCACGAGTATAGTCTAGGCCTTGAATGCGACACGGCGTACTCAACCCTGAAGGGGGTCTCATACAAGTCTCATAGCATTTCATTGCATTCGATATAGAAATAGCGTGGAATTAAAACTCATTTAAATCCAAAATATCAAACTTCATTAAAAGAGGAACTTGAAATACAGCGGAAGTCTAAATTTCACATGGCCAACTTAGAGACAATCTTAAAACATACTAGGGACACAACCCTTTCCAATTCAAAAAAAAAAAAAACTACTAAAATGTCTATTACATGAAATAAGGAAACATAAGTCTTGTCCATAAATCAGGAGGACATACCAAGTCCTGAAGGAAAGCAATCCAACACTTCAAACTGGCTAGGAGGAATCACTTGCTGGAACCTACACTTGGAGTAAAAACATGGAGAATATGGGTTAGTATACAGAAATGTACTAAGTATGTTGACCATGCAAAACATGCTTTAAAAGGGGAAATTTGGTTGGAAACCATGCATTAATCCACTTTTTAGAAACACCATGTACAATAACATAAAAAAGTTCATAAATAAGCATTAACATCATATAAGTAATAACTTCACACTTAAACAAAATCACATGGAAACCATTACCTTTACCTTGGACCTTCACCTCAAGCAACCCTTATGCTATGCATTGTGCAATGTATGGATAGCGTCCTATACCTACATCCACATTAGGGCACCACGTTAAGGTCACCAAAAGTGAAATCATCATTCCTTTCTTTCCATCTTTGCACAATATCCATTCATAAGAGACACATCATTTCATAAGGCATGACAAGGGAAAATAACTTATAATATAACCCAAGTATAGCATGCATATCACATTAAAAATTTTAGAGCCAACATTCTTTAGTAACTTCATTTAGAACACATTCATTTCATAGTCATTAGGATTTAGAGAAACTCACTATGACCCTCTCAAAGCCTACTCGTGCAATGTATAGGTAGCATCTCATACTATACTACCTACACTTTGTAGAACCTATCAAGAACCCACAATGAAATCTCACATGATGGGATGTAAGCATTTAGCTGACATACACCATGAGAGTTTGTCATGGAATCCGGTGTCATAAATCCCCACACTGTAAAGAGGTGGTCTACTTGCCTAAGGAACACTGGTTCATATAGCTTAGGTGGATCTCCTAGCTAGACCTATGCAGGAACATAATTTATGGGATAAGGTAGATAATCATTGAAACTCATGCCTAACTTTAGGGGAGTTTCCAACTGACCAAATCCACTCAGTGCTTAGCCTGCATTCCTATAGAATAGTTCATTACTTTGACATTATCACATCTGAGGGGTTTCATTGGCCTACCGACTCTAATTCATTCATTAACACATGAAAGGGTGCCATAGGCCTACCGGTTCAAGTCTCATAATTAACCTTCATGGAAAGGTGCCATAAGCCAACTGATTCCAAGGTTCATTACCCTTATTAATGGAAGGGTGTCGTAAGTCTACCGACCCAAAGGTTTATAATAAGCATGTGTGGAAGGGTGCCACCAGCCTAACAATTGAAGGATTGAACAATCAACAATATAATCATTTATACAAGAAAATGATGCAAAAGCCCTACCAATTCAAGGAATACTTTATATTGAAGAATCCTTCATATTCTATCATCAACATTCATGATTGTCAAATTGAGAAGTAGTCTTTCCATAATAATACATTTACATTCATAACATGATCACGTTAGCATCATTGAATTCTCATTCCTACAATGTCATGATAACACTTCAATTTCTCATATTATGCCTTCTAGGCCATGGTCACAATGTACATGATAAGTAAAAACCTCCACCTTTCAAGTGGATCAACATCAAGTTAATGATTCTAAATCAACAAGTTGCTTCTCAGGTCTTTCTTTCAAGGCCATAAACTTCACATACCAATACACCAACAATACACCATAAAATAAGCATGGGTAATGACATACTCCAACAATCTAGAGCACTTTAAAAAGTACTATTCATAGACATTCAATATGAAGAAACCCACTTCATAAAGGCATAAACTAGGAAATAGAGAGAAATCATGGGTTCATGGAGTATTTACATCTTAAATCATTAATATAACAACAATACAACCATAATATGCCATTAGAAACCTTTTAAAACCATTTGGTGAAAGAACCCATGAGATTGAGTAAAACCCCAGGTTTTCATGAACTTGAAATCTTTAAAAGTTTACTTTGAAATTGGCTCTAGGGAGAAACCCTAGATGAAGGATCACCATGCCTTTGCTAAGATTTCCCAAGAAATTTGATGAAGAAAACCTTGAATCCAAAATCCTAGCTCCCACTTCTTCTTCTTCCTTGAGTTAGAGAGAAATATAGAGAGAGGGAACTTTGGGATTTGATTAGGGGAAATAATGAGAGAATGACTAGTTTAAAAGACTTAAAACCTTATATATTTATCATATACATAATTTAAAATCAACCCCACATAATAAAACATTAAAACTAAATTACCAAAAACCCCCAACTTGAGGCAGCTCGCCAGGGACCACGACAAACTTAATGGGTCGTGAGGGGCACCACGGCTCGTGGTGGTGCCCATGGTATTTGAGGCAGTGTTCCTTCCATCCTTGCCAAACCCTCCAAGGCCAAGGCAAGTCCACGGAAGATCCCACGATCCATGGTTCACACCACGAGTTGTGGTGAAGGTTGTGCTCATGGGGCAGCACCTATGCAAAGTTTTTGTACCTCCCTTGAGCCTAACTTAACTCCAAGTTCACTTTCATGGACTGTCTAGGGCACCATGGCTCGTGGTGGAGCCCGTGAACTTTGGGACAGTAGCTCCCTCAACTTGCAACATCTCCCACCAAGCTAAGGCAACCCCACGAGCCTTCCCACGGCCCTTGGTCATGACCACATGTCGTGAAGTTGCTTTTGAAGGGGATCCTTGGTTTGGCACCTTTCTAGGGCTTACTACCTAGCCACCACGGGTGGCACCATGGCTTGTGGTGACTACCACAAGTTGTGAAAACCCTCGTGGCCTAGGGAGGCAATAGCTAGGCTATGTTTTAGGTAGCCTAGGCTCCCAGACCATGGCCTACACCCAAAGCCCTTGGCCTTTGCCCTTAACTCTTGACATTAGCCCCACGTTTAGGCTTTAGTTTAACCTATCATTTTTCTGAGTCATTACAAGTCCCATACCCCCACTCACACTAAGAAAAGCTCATTAAGAAGTCATAAGTATAGGTCATGCTCATAATTCATATAAAGCATGTATTAACTCATAATCATCATGCCATAAGAGAAATATACCATGCCCACTCTCAAAGCCTACTTGTGCAATGGAAGAATGAAGTCCCATAACCCCATTCATACTAAGTACAACCTCTTGAGGAACCATACTAAATAACTCATGTTCTTTTCTTAATTCATATTCTTATCATATAGGAAAAGAGCCTTAACCGACATAGACCATGTGAGCTACATGGAATCCGATGTTCTACCCCCACATCGAAAATAGGTGTTTGACTTGCCTAAGGTAGAACTAACATTTTAGCTTTTACGTGGATCCACTAGATAAAGACCTATGTGGGCACATAGTTATGGGATAAGGAGATTGCTACTAGAAACATGGACTACTAATGTGGAGGTTTCAATTTCATGAGATAACCATATTGGGAACCTAGACTACTAGCATGAAGGAACCCATCTCATACTCATATCCACTCGGTGCTAAGCATAATTCTCTTTAGAATTAATATTAAGTCTTTAATTAAGTTCATGTTCATGAGAGAATTCACTAGGCACTCAGACCAATGTAATATCATAATAGCTCATAGATTCATTAGGTGAGAATGTCCTTTTAACCTAAGAATCATCAATATGTGAGTAAACCTTTCACATCATATTCATGGTGTGCTCATAAGAATAGCCTTTCAATCAACACAATAAGCTTATCATAAACATACATACTTCATGCATAGTCATGTGTGGGGTACATATGAGAATTAGCCTTAGCCTTTCAACAACACCTTAGTCACATCATACTCATGTTCATACATATGGGGTGTGTGTCATTGTCCTTGCAATGATACAAAAACAACATTATCATCATAGACACTTCACTTTATAAGGGTTCATAAAACATGCACATAACCTCATAATCATGCATACCCCCTTATATCTTGTATTCAAGGATCATGTTAAGTCAATATATCTAGCACTCACCACATGATACATAGATATATTCATAACTCAAGTACAACATTCATTCCATGCATAAACACATACACTCATATTATAGGTCATGTAGGTGAAGTACTTTCACAATAATGACATATACAATTCAACATACATAATAGCTTCCTTCTTTAAGCCTTAACACCCATAGCTTATTCATATTAGCTTTTACTCTTAAAACCCTAGGATTCATCCTCATATTATGAGCATTACCCTCAAGAAACACCTCACATTGTCATCATGTAAACCTAACTCTCAAGGTAAACTAACCACATGCTTCGTTCTTACTCAATATTAGACATATAGAATCAAGTTAACTAAATCTCAATACTACTTCAACCATGATTCATCATGCAAGACCTAATCAAGTTAGTTCATGTCTTCAAACTTTACTTATAAGTAATTCATTTCTAGGCGATCTAATCTAAGGCAATTCATCAAGAAGTTCACCAATCTTAGAAGGTCACATCTAAAACCTCAATTTGCCTCTCTCATGATCTAGCCCTAGGACACATCAATTTCACCCTAAAATCTTAGGTTAATCAAGTATATATGTAGAATCATACTAAATTCATGCAATCATATCATAATCTACTTACATCCAATCAATTGGACCAACTTGCAACAATATTCTTAATGTAAAGAAGGACCATGGGTAGGATTGGGGAACTCCTGGATTCTTGAGGAATTCGAGTTAAAATCAAATAAAATCAGTAATGCATTCATAAACAAACATAATTCAACCTTTAAAAGGAACCTTGAAAGGAATCCATGGGGTTGAATTGAAACCCTAGCTATTTGGGGGTTTCTAGATTTGAGATAAAAGCTTTTAAAGGGACTCCTTGGGTGATAGCTACCCAAGGATGAAAACTACCATACCTTAGGTGTAGAATCCAACCAAATTCGTATGAGAATCTCTATTCCTCAAGCTCTAACTTGATCTCTTTCTTTGTTCTTCAATAGAGGTTTCTAGAGAGAAGATTTTTGAAGAAGAGGGTGTTTTGGGATTTTATTGGGGTCTTGAGATATAATGAATTAATTATGGGTTTAATGGCATAAAATACTTTATATAGGTGATATAAATCCATATTAAACCACCCATAATGAAAACTAATTAAAAAGGAATTTACTTACCTACCCCTCACCTTGGCCGAAACTTGACACCATTACAGGTCTCACTCACTCCCTCCACTCACGGACTGTGAGTGGACCTACAGACCATGCTATTGGTCTGTAAGTCAGGGCTGAGGCTTGTTTTTAAGGCCTTGACTCATGCTTATGAGCTACGGAGCATGGATGGACCTACGCCCCGTAGGTGTCATCCTTAGCTCACACTTTGGGATGTCTTGGGGTAGATTAGGGAGACTATTTTGGGGTCCTCCTCAAGGACCCCTTTGGTTGGTCCTTGGGGAGTTGTACCTTGATGTTTAACCCCTAAACCCCTCAACCTAAACTTGGTAAGTCATTTACACTTCTAAACCCCACATCTAACTCAACAACACACTTGTAAGGCTCTAGTACCACCTACTAATTTTTTGGGTTCTTGCAATCCTTCACCAACATCCGGGGCATAGAGGCCGAGTACACACAAGATGAGGCGGATAGGAGAAGAGCAGCTCTAGTGGACACATCCCTGGGGGTGGATGTTGATTTTATACCTGTAGAGGCACCATTGCCTACTCTGACCTCCGAGCCTTTAGGTACATCCGGCGCATTGATGCTCTTACTGTGAGAGTAGAGATTTACGAGTGAGGACATTGGGTTACTACTGAGGTTATGGCTTTAAAAGCAAATGTTTCTAAGTTGAGGAAGGATGTGGATCATCTGAAGTCCACAGACTTTACTTCACTATTTGAGTCAGCAGAGGTTCTTGATGTTCTGGGTTCAGAGGTACCGACCAGTTCTGATATGCCTCCAGCTACTACTGGAGATGAGACTATGGAAGATGTGGTTGCTGCTGAGTCAGAGGCGGAGACCAATGAGGAGCAACTCGATGTTCAGGATGCGACCATTTATGCAGACCTACCCGATTTAGAGGAGACAATAGTACAGTTAGTCATTCAGACTTCATTGATAGATACCTCTAGGGTAGACACTAGTGGAGTTGTTGTTGATGTTACCCTGGGCAGTGATGCCCACGACCAGAGTGTGACCCTGGGTATTGATGCCCTGATAGATGGAGTGACTTCTATGCAAATTTCATCCAGGCTTAGCCGGCCAGGATGATATCTTTACCTCCCTCTCTGTTGTTTTTATTAATAATTGTGTTTTTAGTTGCATTTGAGGACAACTGCTTTTATTTTATGGGTAGGGTGAGGTATTTCCATACCTACCTCTTGTGAGTACATTTTTATTTGTAAATATTTGTATTTGGTGATCTATATACGTGTTTGAATTTGGTTTTAATCATAATCTTGTGGATGTTTGAGCTTGTAGCTCCTTGTTTTGAATGGAAATGGTTTTGACCTATTTTTAAAAATATGTGCCACCTCTATCATTTGTGATTGTGGTTGTTCTTATGCGAATTTGAGTATTGGTTATGATCAATACTGATGACTTGAATAGTTCTCTTAATTGAACAAAATGAATGTGAATCTACGATGAGGCCAATGAAGTTGCATAGACAATGTTTGAACTTTTAGCATCTCATTGTGACTAACTGGTTATCGAATGAATCTCTTGTGATGAACATTGCACAGAAGCTTGAAAGTGTGAAGCCTTGTTTGATATTGGTGTCAATGCCTTGTGTGATGAGCTTACCTTGAATAGTGTGTGTGATGACACCTAGAATTTGCCCCGTTGGTCCGGTTGACTAAGTGATGCAAGCTCTTGAAATGATCTTAGGCAACAATTTTGAAATGTGAAACAAATTGGCATTATACCTCTTTTGTGGACAACCTTGTGAGATGTGTGAACCTTGCTTGAACCCCCTTGAGCCTTATCCCTTTCTTTGAAGAAATTTGAACAATTGTGACCCTTCTTTATCCCTTCACCCATAACTCTCATGAAGTGTGATTTGTTTGAATAGCCAACTTAGGCCAAAAACCTAAGTTGGGGGTGTGGTGAAAAGAGAAGGTAAATCAAAAAGTGTAAAAAAGTCCCCTTTAAGCAATGGTCTTGAAAAAGATGGAACCTCTCCACATAAAAAAATGAGAAGAAAAGAAGAAAGCAAAAGAAAAAGAATGAAAAAGTTGTGAAATAAAGTAGTGGAAGTTACAAACAAAATGGGTTATCCGGTAGTCCATTTGAAAGTGACTAATGGTGTGAATTATGAGCATGATAAAAATGTTGAAGAAAAGGAAAAAAGTGATGTTCAGACCACATTTCATGAGGGTAGCAGCCACAGAGCCTAAATGAACATACCTTTACACTCAGCCCCATTACAAGCCTTGAAAAGACCTTTCTGATCTTGAGTGAGCTGAAACAAATGTTGACTGGAAAATAAGGGCAAACCTATGGGTGAAGTCATGCATATATTCATCAATGTGAGTGTGAGAATCGTGTGTGATTTCAGAACTTTAAATTGGTGAAGAACTTTCTGTGAATAGGGAATCATCTTATTGTGAGGGCATTTGAGTGCCTTTGTTGAACTTGAACTTGCATTTGAATCAAGTATTGTGATCTTGAGCATCTTTGATAATGGTGAGTCACAGTTTGAATCTTTGAGTGTACAACTGGTCATTGCATGAGTAAGTTGAGCCTTGTTGTGTGCATTCATGGTAAGTCTTATGCAGCACTATTTGAGACATCCTTTATGAACTGATGAACTTGAGTTTTTCTTGAGGACAAGCAAAAGTTAAAGTTGGGGATGTTGATGAGTCTGAGATTTGGACTCATTTGGGGCTTTGTTTTTATAGATTTAATGTCCTCAAATTCTTAATTTTTTCCATAAAATTGATGTTAAATACTTGATTTTCATGTATACAGATTGAGGAACAAAGCAAGGACACTAACAGACAAAAAGGAACAAAACAAGTTGAGGAAATGAAGAAAGGTGGACCTGGTTATCGCCAAGAGTACTTGGTGAATCGCCGAGTGGCCAGCTTAACCACCTAAAGTTCCAGTGTGCGAAGTCATGAAGGAAGAAACCAAGTTGGCAACAAAAAGAAGCAACAGGCGAATCGCCGAGCAGTTCCATGATGCATAGACAGATCCCCCAAAGTTACAGTTATTGATGATGCTGAGTGCAAAGGTGAAAAGGCGATGGAAGAGAACATTTTATTTCAAAGACTGGTTATGCTAAGAGAAAAACGAGTTTTACAATAGTTTTTCTGTAGGTTTTGATAGTTTTTTAAGAACCTTAGAAATTCAATTTGGAGATTTTGGAAGTGGGTTTCAAATATTCTACATGTGGAAGCATTATAAAGACAAATTCACTCTTACCTAATATATGGATAATCAATTCGGTAATTGTTTTTACTTTTTATGTTGTTTGGATAAAACCCCAATTCTTGGGGTGTGATCATGTGATTATAGGTTGAATTAGTTTATGTGTACTGTCAATTACTAGTTTAAATGCTATTGGGAAGTGAGTTTAATCATTTATTATGGTTTAATTTATGAATTCTAGTTGCAAATGTTGTTCTATGTTTGTGTGCTTGGCTTGCTCGACAGGGAGGTTTTAGAACTAAGATTACTGATTTGTAGGTATTGGGTCGACTTGGGTTTAGCTCGAGAGAGTGAATCCTAAACTCAATCCTACCCATCTAGCTTGAAAAAGTGGATAAATAAGGTGTGGGTTGTTCTTCATTGTCATGCTTGTTGATGTAAGAAAGAAATCACCTGATTCGGGATAGTTGTTCGAGAGAAAGCTATCTCCATTTTAGTCCGGCCTACTCACTGATTTTAGCTATTTACTTGTAGTTTCAATTACCCATATATCATAATTTTCCTATAATTGATTACACCTGAAGAATCTTTCTCCTTATTGTTATTTTGAATTGTTTGTGACTGCTTTATAGTTGATAATTGCAATCTCAAAAACCCCACCTGACTTTCACGTCACCCCTTTAATTTGATTAATGTCTTACTTGATAATTTCTATTCCTATGATTGATTTGACCATGTTTTCACATTCTAATTGAATTTTAAACACGTACTGCTCACTGTGGGATTCGACCCCAACTTATTTTTTGGGTTTTATACTTATTTACAATCGTTGCACCTAGAATTGGAAGAGTTGTGTTTGAAACGCTAAATCAGTTTCAAAAACCTTAGATATTAGTTGTAATTTTGTTGTTAAAGTATTTCTAATCAGATTATCATGTTTTCGTTGAATCGTTTCTTAGATCTTTATATGAAACTTAGAACCCTAGTTGTGTAGATTCTCTTAGTTCATGAATTACACATACTAGGTCAGTTAAACAGATATACATGCTTCAGTTTTCAAATGTCACATTATCAGTATATAATTGTTACATTCTCATATTTGCATGTCAGTATATTGAGCTATTCAACGTTTCAATATTTAAGTTATGTGTGTTGGATATACATATTCAAGTGGGAGTAGGCTTGCATCGAGTGGACTAGGGTTTCAACATACCCTCACGGTCCCAGAACGACCTGGCCTACATGTTAAGACCCCTATGTGGGCATTAGTATTACTTATCACGCCAATCATCCCTTTATACGTCTGTCAAGGTATATTTGGTCCTCTCGATGGGGTGTATACATTGGATTTCACATTTAGCTCACATGGTCTTATGTTGGTTAATAGTAGCTCCTACAGTCTTAGTGCATTTGACTAGGTTTTCAATACATATTTTAGCATTCAGTTCAACATGGCATGTTCATGATTAGTACTTGGTCATTGCATACAGTTCAACTTTTGAGTTATATTTTTAGAATTTATAGTATTTCTTACTTATGTTTTTTGCAGCTGTGTATCTATATGTTGTATGCTCAGTACATTCAAAGTACTAACGCATACTCTGCACTACATCCTTTCATGATGTAGGTTCAGATACTCACTATCCAAATGACACTTAAATATATTCCCAATACGTATTCAGCTGCTTCAGTGGTGAGTCCTCATACTTCTAGGACAATAGACATGCTTTCATTTCAGTCTTTACATTTTAGTTTTAGTTTTGTTAGAGTTAGCTAGGGGGTATATCCCAACAACTCAACTCAATTAGAGTCTTTCCAGACATAGTACTAGAATCAACTTGGATTGTTAAGTTTAATCTCTCAGTTGTTATTAAACTCTTATTATATGCATTCAGTCTAGTTGGGTATTCCCCATTTTTCAGATAACAATTTTTTAGCTTTCGCATAGTTCTTGATTATTTAGTTATCTTTCAGTATGCTTACGGCATGCCAGACATAGGGTTAGCTTGGGGTAACACGTGATCCTAGGACCCGTGTTATGTCAAGGGGGTAGCTTCATGGTGTGACACTTCACACTGATGTTCTACTTAGTGTGATCTTATTCGAGGATGAATGCACCCAAGGAGGAGATATTTTAACATCTCGCACTTCAAAAGAACTAACAAGAGGTCCGTACAAGTTAAACTTTTGTTTGTAGTTTTTTGTCAACTTCAACGACCATATCATTTAGCATAGAAAAACATAGAGGGCCCATAAGTTATCAATTGAAAGTCCCTGTGTCCTTTTTCCAACGCCTCCAAGTTTGCTTAATTCTGAGCTCGGAGTAAGGATTTATAGCCATTTGAGTGGAGCCTCTTTAGTTAAGGTTTTTCATCCATTTAAGAAAAGGGTATTTCAGTCTTTTCCTTACCCCAATAGGCCAACCTACATTTTTCTTCACTCAAGTGTTCTTTCAAAGGTTGAGGAATTTCACCTAGAACAAGTGTCCTTTCGAGGTATGTAAGCTTCTCACAGTATTGGGTTTGTTTTCCTTCATGCCATACATTTAATTTCATTCATAAATTCGTCATGTAAGATTGTTTACAATGAGATTCTTTAGAAATTATTGAGTTTTAGCCCTATTTTTTACAATTGAGGTTTTGAGTTGTTGAGGTCAGGGTCTTGCAAATGAGTGGTTTTTCTTGATAAAATTTGAGTGAAATTTCAATGAATTAGTGTTGGTTTGTGAATCAAATAGAGTTTGGAAAAAACAATTCGATTCTAGATGAGTTAGGACCCGAAATTGAAAAAGAATATTCATCGAATTTCTATGTTTGAGGGGCCAATGCGCCCCCATAGTGCCATGAGGGCTGGCGCTCTGCACCAAATGTGTGCCCCAAAGTACTCCGAGTACTTTAAGGCCTGGCTCCATGCCCAACAATACACCAGGATCGTCTAGCCAATTTCATCTCTATTCTTTGTCTGGTGTGCGTGCTTTCAAATCATGCCTTCGCTCTCTTATTGATATTAAATCTTAAAGTCTTCATTAATCCTTGAGAGATCCTAAAAATCCTACACACATCTCTTAATTTACATTTCAAATTAACGTAAAGTTAAGAGGAATGTTCAAGATGTCCTTTTAAGTCAAAATTGAGAACTCTTTTGCAATTAACTATAGTTATGAACTTAATCTTGAGTAAATGAGTATTAGAATGAGGAGAGTTGTGTTTCATGTTTCAAAATGAGTATAAGGGAAATAATTATTCCCAAAATGTAATACTTTTACATTTAAAAGAGAGAAACATCAATTTCTAAATGAGTTTCAAGTTCTGAGAAGTTTCAGAGTATTACCTCTCTTAAGAGAATACTTTTAATAATTACCTCAAACTAAGAAAGGGTCATGTTTTACACATTTGAGCATGACTTATATATTATTGGGATTAGTGTTAAGCACTTATATGTGGACGAGTTGAGACAACTCACCCTTTTCATAAACCATGTAGCCAACATGGGTAAAGGATCATACTTCTTAGACGACTCACTATTGCTTTTATGCATAGCTTAGTGGATCAACTTAATTGAGTTATTCTATACCACGGCAAGGTATATGACAGTTTTAGCAGTATGGGTGAGACACTTTATCATCACATAAATCATAGTGATGGTTATCAGTTAGAGAATATCCCAAATAGGAGTAAAGAGTCTATTATTGTATGTTTATACACATCATTCAGTTTTATCCCCTGTTTTATAATGTTTTAAATATTGAATCTATCATTGTTGCTTTGTATTGAGTTGAGTTGAGATGAATATTCCTTCCAGCCTTGTCAGTTCTGTTAACTATTGCTTTCATTATTCCCCTTAAATGCTCCTACATTCAATGTACTGACATCATTCGACCAGCATCTTTTCATGATGCAGATACAGGTGTTCAGGGTCATCAACAGGCGCTTCATTGATACCATTTGCATTCCAGTTAGCTTTGGTAAGCCTCCTTGCTTTTAGGAGGGTTCCACATTTATATTTTATTTTTATTAAGATGTCGTGGGCCTTGTCCCGACATGTATCGTAGCGTTTAGAGGTTTCATAGATAGTAGTAGTTGAGGAGTCTTTTCCCATTCCCTTTTTATTATTTTGAGAATTTAGTTTCCTTCTTATGGCAATTTAAATAGTTGCAGACATATCTAAATTTATCTATTGTTGAGACTTTTGAGTTGATCTTTACAACTGGAGTTCTTTTTTTGTTGAGTAAGTCCTCTGCTGAGTAGTGTCTCAGGCCAAGGATTCTCTTGGGAATCAGTGATGGTTATCGAGTGCCGTCCATTTCCAGGGTGTAGGCACGGGGCATGACACCGGTGTCCCCAATGGATCATCATTATAATTTACATCATCTCTCCTATACTTTTTAACTATAGAACTATCCAAATCTTCCTCACTTAAGATCCTTATCTTCAATTTTTTTATACACAAAAAATATGTCATATAGATTTAAAAGAAGTTCAAGGATTTTATCAAGTTCAAAATACAATACTTTAAGATATACCCCAGGATGATTATCAAGCGATCTTCTCATATCATTTTGTATACAGCTCTAATTTTCTACAGTTGAGCTACATGAAGGCCCACCAGTTGATGGTTGCTTTTATTAGTGGGAGAATTAGTTGTAACATTTGAGCTTCTACTAATTGGGGTTCCCTAATAGTTTGTTTTGGCATTATTTGGTAACACTAGCTAAACCTCCTTGTTTAGTTGCAAGTTAATATAAATAATTTTTAATGACATGTTATCTGAGGCAAATAGTGTGTATGTTCTCTAGGTCCAACTGAACCCAGTATTTTCAATATGAAACACAAATATATACGAGAAAAACAACTAAAACTATTAAAAGTACAAAAAGAATAACTAATTAGGAACACATCATTTCAAATGTACAATGAGATTAGAATTAAGAATCTTAAAGTCTTAAAGGTTGAACCTATCTAGTTTAAATCTTAAATATTAAATTTATGTACGCATGATGTGATAACTCCGAGTTTCAATTTCTAGAAAGCAATCATGAACAAATTATAATAAGAAACTTCTAAAGCCCCACAAAAACACTCCATGTTTTGATTTTTCAGAAAATGAAATGATAACATTCTGTATATTTTGTAGGGTAAAATAACTGAGCAGGATACGTGAATTTTAGAAAAAAAATATTGTTATAATATCATACTCCACTAAATTTGCCTAAAATTTAAGGACATTTTTTGGATTACAAGATTTACTTAAAAAAATGTGAAAAGAAAAACATTGAAATATTTTGGAATAAGAGAGAGTTATACATCGTTGTCAGATATCACGCCCTTATAATGATTTACACGCACATGTTTACCTAAAGTTATATGGTTACAAACATAGATATGCGTATTGATGTATTCACATAGAAAGCACATAAGTCTGGAAATTAAGATAATAAGTTCAAAACCTATATCATATCATAAATGAAGCATTCTAAAATTTTGCATGTATGTCGATATGTTTTATGTTGTCAATACATACACAATTATGCTTTATTAATAGTATAAGGATAGGCAAACAATTCAGTGCAGATAGCATAGCAAACTGGACAATATAGATTAGTAATCATATCAAGAACTAAATAAGGAAGTTACAATAAAAAATGTATTCAAAACCTATATTAAATATCAATAAAAATCAAATGTGTCGTATATCATCCATTTGAAATATAAAAAATGAGTACTTAGCTATGTTTAGCTTCAAAAAAGGAAAAAAAACATATAGCTTACTATCTAGAAAAAACAAAAGACCATTTTTCTAAGATTGAGAATGATTTCTAATTTTGATGTTTTGTTGAACTTTCTTGAGCTTTGACAAAATAACATGATGTAGAAAGATCCCGCTAAAATAAAGTCTCTGCTTGTAATAAGTTGAGAGTTGAAGTGAAGTTACAAAGGAATGCATGAATTCTCAATGTAAATTAGCAAATAACAACAACTTTTCTCTTGCAGATGGGGCAATTGTTCTGGATCTTGTTCCACTCTTAGGGCCAATCAATATGGTATATATGGCGACAATCTATTCTTGCAAGGTCTTTCATATCAAAATTCCCCTCCTAAGACACACAAAAAACATTAAGTTAGCTATGAAATTCATTCGATAATCTCTATTAACTTATTCATATATGAATATTTTTTATAGTAATCTATCACTAGCTTTGCTTATGTTGAAGTCTTTTTCCACCGACTTGGAAACCCTTGCTTTCCTTTCTTTCTTACAACCATTTTCACATGTCACTTCTATAATATATGGGGAAGGTTGAGTCTCAAGATTCTCATATTGACTCATTCCTCTTAAGGGAGTCTTTAATATCACATCCAAATAATGGTTTTCTGGAATTTATTCTAAATCCAATTTTTTAATGAATTAACATTTGGCTGCTTGAATTTATATTTATGATTCACTATTCAATAAACCAGTTCCCCAAATTAGATCATCATCATAATATACATCATATGTCCCAAACTTTTTATCTGCAGAACCATCCAAATCTGTCTCACTCATGTTCCTCATCTTGAAGAATCTTCAGCATCTAGACTATGTTGAGATACAGTGTAATCTAGATCTTATCTGACTCGCTCTCTCTTCTTACCTCTTCCTTTTCCATCAGTCCTTTCTCTAGCTTTGCCTCTACAGAAGTCTTTTCCCATAGACTTGGAAACCCTTTGTTTCTATTCCTTCTTACAGTTGTTATCGTATGTTTTTTCTATAATATCTAGGGGGGGAGGGGGTAGGCTGTGTCTTCGGATTCTGGAATTCACTCCATTTCCTTTTAATTAAGGGAGTCTTTTATATAACATCTAAATAACTCTCTGATTCTTTTACTAAAGTCAAATTATTCAATGAATCAACCTTTGGGTGCTTGTGAGTATATTTATCTCTTACCTTTTCCGATCTAGTGCCTAGGAATCTTACCTTGTTAACAATACCAAGCAATCTATCCAAGGATTCTCTGATTTTCTTAGAGTCTTTCATTCCTTGCAACGTGAATTCCTTAACCTACAATATATTCTTTCTTGTATAATTCTAAATTTCTTTTGGTGATGGGAGAAACATAATTCTCTTTAATATAGTTGTTGAGACAACAACAAATAGAGTTACTTTCGTCATGGACTTTATGATTTTCTTTTCCTTGTGACTCTTGATTTGCATTATGGTGGGATTATTTTGTAACGAATTAATTTCATAATTCTCTTACACCACTTCCCTCAAAAAGATCAAGGGCCTCCAAGTCTGTTTCCATTCTCACAACTCATAATTGTAATTTTCATTATCAAAAACAACATGAGTCATTCATAAAAAAATTATTTTTGAAATCTATCTCTTCACCCAAAGGTCCCATCATAAAAATAGCTCTAGATCCCACCTATCAGTTTTTGAAAGAAATGTAGGAAAATAACAATGGAAGAAAAGTTGAAGGATAAATTATTTATTGCACTACAAAACTTTATATTATTGACTAACAAAATATATGTATTTATAGACTAAAAACCAAATTTAAATAGAAATTAACTCCTAAATGCTAGGTCCCTAACTTAATAGAATTATTGCAACAAGAATATATGTAGTTCTAAATCAAAGATTCAATATATATATATATGTATATATATATATATATATATATATATATATATATATAAGATTCCAAGGCCTTCAATCTTGAACCTCATATGTATAGCTCTTAAGTGGTCATTGTAAGCAAGGGTTTGGTTTTTTCATTCTTGTGGAATATGTTAGAATGAGAAAAAAAAGTACAAGTAGTTCATTGTGAGGAGCTAAAATGAAGGATTATACAGGGCTTAAGGGTGCTTAAAATTTGATAGAAGTCCATATGTTGTTCGAATCAGATTTTAAAAAAGGAAATACTTTCAAAGATATGCTCGACCATAGATGTTGAAAAAATTTCCTTAAAACGTTTTCAAGTATCAAAAACGGGTCCGAACAGTTTGCTGAGAACAGCTTAATAGTGCATAAATTTGTGGCAAGAAACTTTTCATATATTTTGAATAAAATTTTAAAAACAAAATATTGTTAAAGATATGTTTGACCATAGATTTCAAATCAGAATTTGAAATTTTTTCCTTAAAAAGTTTTGAAGTATCAAAAATGGGTCCAAATAATTTGCTAAGAATGGCTTAATAATGCTTTATAATGTGGTACAGTTTTGTTTTAGAATGTAGTAACATGGGGTATAGAACCCCGAAGGACTCCATACAAGCCAATTAGTACTCATGACATAAGAAATAGAACAATAAGAGTAAAACAATAGTCCAAGTCCAAAACCATTCTTTATAAGAGAAAAGCAAAACTATAGACTCTTGTCTCATCATAGCCATCTAATACAATATAATGAAATTGGGTCTAGCTCTTACAACATGTCCAAAAGAGAAAATACATGAAAGAAAGAGAGAACAATAAACTCCATCATCAAAGCATGAGGACTCACCAAAGGTCGGGAATCAATCAAATAGCCTACTAGCTGCGAAATTGAGCACTCTGAATATCGGACCCTATATTTGGGGAAAATGTAGGCAAGAATATGCAATAGTACAAAACAATGTACCAAGTATGATAGCCATACATAAAACATTTAAAACATGCTAAAGGGGCATTTCTTTTAATGACATGCAATTTACCAAACTAAAATATCATATGAAAGAGTTATAAAACGTTAGTCATAAATCACGGTCAATGCAAGCTAACTTCTTCTTTAAAACCTTAGACCTCATATGTGATACTCCTTGAGTAAAATTAATTCATTATTACTTGTGGGGAATTATCCTTAATCAACATTGAGACCATGTGAGCTATAACATGGAATCTGGTGTCTATCCCACACCCAAAAGGGGTGTCCTACTTGGCGAAGGTAGAACCTTGAACTTCTAACATAAGTGGATCCACTAGATAATCAACCTAAGGGGGCACATAGCTAAGGGATACGGATATTTCTACAAGAAACCTGACCTCTACTATGGGAGAGCTTCCATCTCATGAGATCACTTTAGAAACCCAGCCTCTACTATAGGAGAGTTTCCATTTCGCTTTCAATATCCACTCGGTACTAAGCAAAAATTCCCATGGAATAGTCATTTCTTACTTGACTTCATTACTCATGAAAAGGTGCCCTTGGACAATATATTCAAACTAGTTTCGTTAAGATAACTCTTTGCCTGTTACTCAATTAGGTGAGAAAGCCTTTCAACCTAAGAATCCTTTTTATGTGCGAAAACCTTTCACATCATGCTAGTTATGTGTTTATGAGAATGTCCTTTCACAACACAACATCATCATTGGTACTTTACACTAAAAGCACTCTTAAAACTGTATAGATTTCATAAAATAGTGCATAAGTCCATAATATACCTCCTTGAGGTCAAAATCCACTTTCAATCATCAACTCTTAGAAAACATGGGTTAGATATGGATTTCATCATAAATTCATGTAGAACTAGTAATACATGCTCAATTTCATAAAAATCCTCCTTGAAGATCGAAATCCCACAACATATAGTTCATAACTTGAAAACATGGGGATTACATGGTTTCATGGGGGGAAACATCATAAAACAATTGCAATTCATCAATTCAATTCATGCTTAGAAGATCATAATTACATCATTTAAATCAATAATGATAAGAACCCATGGTAATTGAAGAAAACACTAACTCAATTATGGAATTCTACCTTTTGAAATAGAGAATTTGGTAACTCCATGGATGGAAAGGATCCATGGATGAAGACTATCATACCTCGACTCCAAATGCAAACCTTCAATGGAGAAGTTGACACCTTAGCTTGAAACCCTAGGTTGAATCTTCTTCTTCTTCTTCATGTTTCTAGAAAGAGAATATTTGTGAGGGGATTTAGGATTCTTTTGTGGATTTGGAAGAATGAATTAAATGGGGTAAATTTGGGGTTAAAAAGACTCATATAGGGGTCCTAAACATAGGAAAAATGACGTAGCATAAGAACTAATTAAATATGAAAAGACCCAACTAACCCTGAAAAATAACTGTCAACTGTCACCCATGAGACCCCACCGATTGAACGTAGATAGACCTACAGTCCGGGAGTGTGAAATAGATCCCAATCTTCTTCAGCGGCTCTAATATATAGGGCTGCCCCGAGAGGAGCTACTTCAGGGACAGGCAGAGGAGCAAATTGTCTTTATGCTATAACCAGTCATCAGGATCATAAGAACTCACCAGATATTATCATTGATATGCTTAAAGTCTTTATTTTTATGTTGATGCATTAATTGATCCAAATGAGAGTCCATCTTTGGTGGCTCATTATGTATCCATGAAGTTTGAAATTTCCCGAGTAACTTCTTGAGCCCTTCAGCATTTCTACACCTATTGGTAAGTTTATTCTAGCAGCAAGAGTTTATCACGAGTGTACCATCTCTTTCAATCACAAGGACACCATGGCTTACTTAGTCAAGCTAGATATGGTGGACTTTGATGTCATTCTAGGTATGCACTGGCTTCATGCCTGTAATGCCTCAATTGATTGTAGAACTTGAGTAGTCCAGTTTTAGTTTCCTAATGAGCATGTTTTAGAGTGCAGTAGCAATTCAACAGTGCCTAAGGGTCATTTCATATCATACCTTACGGCCAGAAAGTTTAGTCTCTAAGCAGTAAGTTCAGAGACTTTTGCCTTGACCTACAGCCCCTAGATCACGGATCGTGGACCCATCTATGGTGCGTAGGTCTAGCCGTGGTTCATGGCCTGGACAATTTCCTGAGTAGCCAATCCACGAACCCACCTACGGTCCGTGCTTCAACCTATGCACTCTGGTTGGGCCTCGTGGATGGAACCTATAATTGCTGAAATTTGCTAGGCTTCCCTCTTTTGGATCTGTGGTGTTACATAATCATAGGTAGAGATATTTAAAAGAAAAATCTAGTTGATTTTCCTTAGATAGATTTCCTTATATACCTACAAATAACTTTTATTCTTAAAATAATACCACAGTAAAACCTCACTAAAATAATGTAGGTGAGACTACAAAATATTATTTATTTGTAGATGAATTATTTAATGATAAATTAATTTTTATTAATTTTAATAGTGTTTTGAGATTCAATAAATATAATTTTTATGACACCAAAATTATTGTATCATAATAATTTATATATCATATTTATTGAATTTACATAAAAATAATATTTTAAAATACATTAAGCATAATGAATACATCAAAACATTGCATCCTATTAAATTATGTAGCCTATTTATTTAATTCATATGAAAAAAATATAACCATTATACATAAAATACAGTGTATGTATGTGATTCATTGTAAAAGCAATTGTTATATGATTCATTGTAAAATAAATTCAAAAATTCAATGATTTATTATAAAAATAAATTCATTATGCGTAATGTTCATTGTTTTATAATAATCAAATATTATTCACAATATATTACTAAAATTGTTCATTGTATGATAATGAGAGAATAAACTATATAAGCAACACATGAAATTTCTTTAAACCATACAGAATAATGACTTCACATTTAAAAAGTGTCACAAAATCAACATTGATAGATCAAATACATAAAACATTATATGAATACAAAAGAAAATATTTCATATGCACTGAAAAAAATTGACGTCATGGAAACACCAGACTTTTGGATGAAATAAGAAAGGTTAGAGATGAGCATTAACTAGTTTGAAATTTTCACGAAAAAAAACACCATAAAATTATATTTTCTAAATTAAATGTTTGTAGTTCTAAAGAAAAGTAATTTATAATATTAAATGGACAGTATATTTATTTAGCGGTCTGTTGAACATATATTATCTTATTATCATATATTATGAGTGATTTTTTTCAATCGTCCAAGTCGGGACCAAAGAAAAATAATATCTTAGAGTGATGACTAATTTACTAGATATTAATTTAGTGATGTTTTAATGTACAAGAGCATTGATTTATTAGCTCTATAATTTATAAAGCCAGGTCCATCCCATTTGGGCTCCCAATCCACTCTCTTTTACGACTTGAGCATAAAATGGGTGGTAGAGTGGCTTAATTCCTAGATTGGTTGGAAATTAATTGGTGGTATGTTTATATGGACTTGGACAATCCTCCCCTCATTAGCTAGGTTTTGGAGTTACGTTAGATCCATGTGTCATACATTTCCATTTGTATTTATCGGCGAGGATCATTTTTTATACTAGAAATTATTACACCTCAAATGTGTCATGCTCCACCTTAGGTCCGACTGGTACTCGAGAACCATTAGTGGCCCCAAGCAAACCCTTGGTCTGGATCAACTCTCAGCGGAAGGCTTACTCAACAACATATGAACTCAAAAGTAAACTTATTCAACTGTCTCAAATAAATATGCAAAATGTTTTAGAAATAAAACATTCAACTGGTCAAAGAGGCAACTCAAGTCTAGAACATTAACAACTGGAAATCAAAAATACTGATCATCTACAAGTGTCTATCTATCTATGAAGCCTCTAATACTATGAGGGATGTCGGGACAAGACACCTGATTATCCTAACAAAACTCAAATAATAGAAATAAATAACGGATCCTCTGAGAGTAAGGAGGCTCACCAAAAAACTATTGAACTGCAAATGGTATCAACGTATCTCTTGTTGATGACCCTGATCTCCTGTATCTGCCTCATGAAATGTTGCAAGCAAAAGAGCATCAGTACATTTAATGTATGAGCATGTAAAGGGAATACTGAACATAACATAAAAGCTTGAACTTGGAAAGAAGGAAACATACTCACCTCAACTCTACTCAACTAAACCTCAAATCATGGATACTTAACTCAAAGCAGTCTAAAAACAACAATAAAAATGCAGTTTATATAAAGCATTTAAAACATTAGGTAACAACTCAATATTTTAAAAATACAATAATAACTCGGTTTGTCGGCAAAAATACAAAATAACTTTGTTTGGGAGATTCTCTAACCGAAAACCATCACCATTAGCTATGTGATGATAAAACGTCTCGTCCAAGCTGCCAGAACTGTCCTATACCTTGCCGGGGTATAGAACTCCTCAACTAAGTGGATCCACTAAGATATTCTTAAAAAGCAATAAGGAATAATCTAAATAGTATAAACCTTTCTACCCACACTGGATATATGATTTATGAGGACTTTAAGTTATCTGAACTCGTCTCCATATCCGTGCTCAATACTACTCCCAAAATATAACTTAGCTCATATGTTTAAAAACATTACCTCATCCTTAAATCTGAGAGTATTACTCAAAAGATTCCTCTTAAAAGAGATAATACTCTAAACTCCTCATGAACTCCTTTGGAAATCGGTGTTTCCACTCTTTTAAAAGTAAAAACATTTACTCTTGGAAATATTTAGTTGACATATATTCATTTTGAAAAATGAAACTCAATTATACTCATCCTCATAGTTAGGTATTCATGTCTTAAAACAAGTTTTAAATGATTGTAAAAGACTTCTCAAAATGACTTGAAAAAACAATCAAGACTTTACTCTTAACACTACCTTGAATTTGAATTATAAATTTATGGGTTATTATTGATGTTATGAATGATCTCTTCATGTTAAGATGTAGTTTAGAGTAGTTAGAATAATAAAGGAGCGAATTTATACTTTAAAAGAACTCAGACGGGTTAAACAACTGAAAACAGGAAGGGGCTGGCGCCCTGCACCACTCAGTGCACCAGGGTCGCCTGCCCCTGAACTTCAGAGGAACCTTCCTAGCACACTATTGGCGCGCCGCGCTAGCCTTTACCCAAATTTTTCCAACGAGTTTTCTTTCATCTTTTCTGACCCTAATTCTTTTATATTCGATTTCTTTCATCAAATTTTCATTAGATTCAATTACCAAATGCGAGTACACGAGAATCTACTCAAAAACAATGCTCAAACTCATACTTTTATCTCAAGACCTCATCAAACCCATCCTAATTCAAGAACGAAAGCATCACTTCAAGAACACTTATCAAAAACTCATCAAGAACTCAACATTCCAGATCTTATGGATGAAATTAAAATATGTAAATCATGACACTATGAGAACTTACATACCTTAATTTTTTGAAAATTCACGATAAATCTCACGAATATTGATGAACGTTTTGAACCTTTCCTCTTTTCTCCTTTTCTGGAACTCTCTCAAAACGCTAAGCGTATTTGGGATTATGAAAACTAACCAAAATCATATTTGACCCCAAAGTATTACTAAATTCATATTAAGTTGATGGGGTAATAAAAAGACCAAAATATCCCTCATTAATTTGAGTAACTTTCCTTAACTGGATAAGATAACTTCAAACATGCATATCTCCCTCATCTGAACTCAAAGCTTAGCAAATGCGCTGGCATTGGAAAGAGGATTCCAAGAACTTTCATTTGATATCTTATAGGGCACCTAACTCATCCTGTACTGAAAGTTTTGGTCATTTGAAGTTGACCCAAAACTCACATCTTAAGCATAACTTGCAAAATTCTCAAATTGTCTCTTTCCAAATTAGTTCTTTCTATATATATCCTTTTTCTAAGGCGGGATGTTACAAGATGTTTTCTATTGTCTTTTTTTTGTGACTTATGAGCTTAAATTTAAGAATCTTATATTAATAATGCTTGCGTTTGGGAACAAGATTTTAAATAAAAATTTTATAAAAATATATTTCTTATTCTATTTTTAAAATGTCTTATATATTTATGAAGATAATTCTTTAATTACGATATATATATATATATATATATATATATATATATATATATATATATATATATAACTTTATAAGAGCTTATAGTTTATTAATTTTTTTGATGGAGATAGTGAGACAAGTAATATTGAATAATTACTATTAAATAAAGTAGGCTTTATTCAAAATAATTTTCTACTAATTGTGGTTTATTCAAAAAGTTCTTCATATTTTACCACAAATCTACGCAATACCCAATTATATATATATATATATATATATATATATATATATAATGAAATAAAAATATGGTAGAAATGTCACCTCGACTTCCATGTGGAAGTGGAGGGAGTGAACAACCATTAAAGTTTATGTGATGGCACCAATTGGGCAAAGCATTAAATGTAACTCTTTACTTCAAATCAACTAACATACATTATGTTATATATATATATATATATATATATATATATGTTGCCACACATAAATTTTAATCCATTTTTGCTTTACTTGCTAAAGTTTTCAATTGTTGTAAACATCCATTCTTTTTTCTTTACCAAATAATGCTTTCAATTGTTGTAGAGATATATGTGCAAACTACGTTGATCAAGAATTGTTTAAAGAAACTATTTTTAGGTTAAAACTTAACCCTAAAAGAAAACTGACAATCTACATCAAGTTATTCAAACCCATATTTTGCGTACGTTAAGGAAAAACACTCTTTTTGATATCGAACGAATTCCAAAAAGTTATAAATCATCAAATAAGTTATATTTGCTATTATATATCTAGAAAGACCCACTATGAAGGGCATTGAGAAGTCAGCTAATGTTATTCCTTGATTTTATCATATTGTTCTCATATCATATCATTGGGAAGTGTGTTTCATGGCAAATTTATCCTCCATCAGGTTTCTTATTCCTTATGTCTGTTAACAAGCTATTGTCCTAAGATTAAGGCTAAAATGTTGGAAAATTATTATGTTCTATCTAAGGGAGTTAAGAAGCCATTATTTCTTGACAGAAATTTTTACAAAATTTTTATTTGCTAATAATACTATTACTATATCTTAAACTCTATTCTTTTTCGTATATACTTCTCAAGAAACCTGCTTCTAAAATGAATCATACTATTACCGATTTGGAGTCGTTCAAATAACTTAAATTAAGTATGTCTGTCACCTTTTGATCCCTAAATAATTAATTTTCTAAGTTGAAGTCTAGTCGAAAGCTTCAAGCCTATTATAAGTTTTATTGGCCTAAATTATTTTATGATAGTTAAATAAAGTCATGACGAGATTCATTAAGCACCTTAAAATCTTTATGAACAGCCTAAGGTTTAAGCTACCTCTCGAAGTTGATTTAAGTATTCATGTTTCTTCTAAAATCCTATGGGATTCTATGAGTCATTTGCATGTTATACAAAAGTGATTCTGAGGTTTGAGAACAAGAGTACGAAAGAGCCAAGAGTGGCTACATTTTTTTTATGGCTTACTATGCGCATTAAGAGTTCTGTCATGGCATGTTATGCATTAATTTCGAGGTATAATCGGAGAGAAGGGGCCTATTTTCTCAAAATACTATGTATATGGTACAGTTTGCCAAATGTTGGCAAATATGAAACTAGTTAGCTATAAGAAATACCTGCATTTCTAGCATTTCGTTATGTATATCATGCATTTGCATAGGTATATATGTATTCATGACATACGATTACACAAGTATATCATACATATTTGATTATTACAAGGTCAGATGCTAGCTGTAATGACCTCCAGTTCATGTATTTGCTTATGCATCATGTTTATCGTTTAGAGCTTTCCTATAGAGACTACAAGTCACGGGGAATGGCAGTTCAGTCACCTAGTAGTTTGTTTGGTTTTTGTAGGAGTTTTAGTGTTTCTGAGATTTTAAACCTTGAACGGTCAGTTATTTATCAAAAGTTCAAGAAAAAGACCTCAAAACTTAATTCTAGCAATTCCATCAGCATTAAGAGGGTGATTTTAGGCTAGTAGCATTGCAAATAAATCTCATAATTCTTTATGTATGGGTCTATGAGATTAGGCGTTCTAACTTTTAACTTATGGCGTAAGTTTGACTTTATTCAACATTTTGAGTAAACAAACTCATATGAGAATTTCGTCAGTATAGTTAGCTCTGGAATGTTGAGTTTGGTCTTGAATGTCCCTTTATTTGGATTTCGAGGCTTCCAGACATCATATTCGATGCCCCCTTGTGGATTTTTGCTTAAAATATAGTGTGGCGGTGGGACCCACTTTTTCTCCAGATAACCTCGTGTCACGACCCAAACCTACACCATGGACATGACAAGCACTAAAGAACCATTTTGAATCACCAAGCGAACCCTTGGCCTTGCTACTACGACTCACATGACTCTACAATGTACATGGAAGCTTAAATAGATGAACCTTTAGACAATTCAAGAAGAGTCTTAAATTACTGTCTTGAAATACTCAACATAAATCATCAGTTAAATAAACCACCTGAGGAAAACAATAAAAATATCTAATCATCTCTGTCTATGAAGCCTCTAACAACTTATGATAGATGTCAAGAAAAGAACCACGACACCTCAAATTTGGAAAGGAAAGGGGCAGTCGGGTTCATTTCATCCTGCAGTAGCCCAACATCAATAGTCTTGGTCACATCGACCAACCTATCACAATTCCAAATTGGCATAGTACACTCTCTACACAAATGGAAGATCAAGCATGGAAAGGGCAAAGTAGTAGCTCTCCAGAAGGCCCTCTCATGAATCTCTGATAGAATAATCCAGGAAAGATCTACATCCAGCCCTGCCAGTAGTGCACCAAACATCACTGCATGATCCCAAGTGACGACATTGTCCACCTACGTAGGGGACAAATTGTGGCGAATGATGGACCACCAGAATTTGGCCCCAAGACTCAAGGTTGCAATTCAGATAGGCAACCACATATTCTGCACCCACTCGATGCTCTCTCCCTCCTCAGCTATATGTCGGGCCATCCAATAGAGAAGTGACTCCCTCTGCTCGAAGTCTCAAAATGCTCAGCCTTGAACTATCCACATTCGGTAGTTGTACTCTGCCGTATTGATAGGCTGAGCGTGTGATAGGCCATAAATAAAATGACGAATGGTAGTCTAAAAAATGTCTACTAAGAGGCCTTGCACCATTGTGGTCAGTAGAGGCGGCTAAGCCATAGCTTTTGCTCGTGGTGGCAAGGCATTAGTCATAGTGACCGTATATGATGCATAAAACTCATGCACTATCTCCTCACTGTATCATCCTAGATTTTCTGCCATCCAGTCACACATGTATTGCTGGAACAGAGCATGGATGATGGGCAAAGTGTGGAGGCTTCTTGTAAGAACCCGACGCTACTGAATGATAGGACAGGCCACATATCGATGTTTATTCAATGCCTTCTCGTCAATATATATCTAGTATTGCACCTTGACCCACCACCGATTGGGCTTTGTTGCGCTGTGTACCAGCTCAATTCTAACACCAAGAGGATCCTGATCATTCCCCGTGCTAGTGAAATTGGTGGTAGAAGCAGCTATGCTGCTGGAACGGGAGTCGAAATGTGACTCAGAGTCAGACTGTGACTCTCTTGTAGGTAAGGTCCCCTCCTCAGACTGGGGGGCAGTGACCTCTACCTTGTCACTCGATGATATGACATGCCTGCACATGCTCCTCATAGTCACAGGGACAGTGGAGAGCCTCTGGTGGTCCCCAAAACATACTCTTCCCCACTGGACTTATCAATGAGTCAAAGCGATGGTGCTACCGACTTCGACTTGCCTTTCATCTGATTACCGAGTGTTTGTTTAGGTGCCATTGAACCTGTGGAAGCTTAGTTAGTACTTAAAATTTTTAAAAAAGAACCAAGAAATAATTTTAGAACGCCATTTGGATCTAGAAAAAAATATTAAAAGAATATCATGTAATAGTTTTTTTGTGACCTACGGTGGGTACTTACGGACCGTCGATTGAACAACGGAATGTGTGTCCCCTCCGTAGATCATAGTGTCTATTTTTGGGCCTCTGATGTTGCAACCACTAACGTGCAGAACGGTCTATTGATGGAACGATGGACTATAGTCCATGTCGTGGTTCGCAACTCAGCAAATTTTTGAGTGAATTCTATTGAAGGACCACGACCTACTGTCCATAGGTCGACCTACAGTCTGTGGGTTGAGGTTGTCAACTATTTTTGTGCCAAACTTGTGATTCCACTTTTTATTCAACCAAGTTCAAAACACAATGAACACCTACTCTAAGTCTAAACATGTATTTCAACATATTACGTGGTAGTTTATCATCTTTAGGGTTTTGATTATGCAAAATTCGACTTCCTAGATAGAGACAATGAAACCCTAAGTGAAAACATTCACCTAGACATATCAAACCCATTTATTCAAGTCCAAATAACAACACACTCACACACCATCGTTCCAAGGGTAGTATATGAACTAGTTTCCAACAATTTTAAATACGATTAACTACTCAAGGTCAAGTTTAACTTTTTGCTTTTGCATTTAAACAATGAAAAACATTCAAAGTTCTAGTGAAATTGATTACCTGACATGTAGACAAAGTTGGTGAATGCGTAGTACAGTGATTTCTCCTTAAGACTTGAACAATCCTGACACTAAACCCATACTATGAATGTTTGGTAGAAGGGTGAAAATTTGGAAAGGAAAGGAGTAGTGGGCACGTTTGGGAGAGATTGGGGAAGATGGAATCTGAAGTGGAGGATATATGGGAGTAAATGGGGTAGTTTGATGGATGAATTTGGGGTGTTTTAATGGTTTGAAATGGTTGGCGGAAGAGTAAAATGGGGGTGTATTTAAAAATGAGGGGGTTTTATTAATAAGGGGTTTGGGTAGGGTCGACTGTAACTCTAACTTGGATCTAGGAAACCTCATCGACGGTCTGTGGGTTAACCTACAGTCTGTTGATGGATACCGTTATTCACTCTAACACTTACTGAAATTCAGAATATGTTCCTGGGATCTATGGATGCCATCCACAGTCCGAAGGTTGACCGACGGACTGTCGATGGGAACCGTAGACCATTGCATCAACTTATTTTTAGAGATTTTTTTCTTTTCTTCCCTATACTTGTAGCAAACATTAGAACTCTCTTTATATATTTTCTGGACACTTTTTAGACACACACCCTATCCTACCCTTATCTAGCTAACAGTAACAACTCAAAAACTAAAAGAAAACTCTATCAAGAAATCTAAAAGTTAAGAACACTTCACTACATTGAAAAGAAAACTCCTATAGTTGGAAAAGATTTTACATCTTGGGATTCCTCCCAAGTAGCACTTGATGTAATATCGCGGCACGACGCAGACACCTTGATTACTCATACTTTATAAAGACCTCACTGCTTTATCACCTCATTGACACTTTCAGATTGCCCCAAGTAGATCTTTATTCACCGACAATTCACCTTGAACCTCGTTCCTTCCTTGTTCTTGAGTTCAATAGCTCCACACGGAAATACTTGAGTTACTTTGAATGGACCGATCGAGTTGTACTTGAGTTTGCAAGAAAATAAGCGCAACCTTGAGTTAACTAATAGCACCCCATCACCGGAAGCAAATTCACATTTTTCGATCTTCTAATCATGGTACTTCTTCATCTACTCATTGTACAAGGCTGAACTTTCATATTATTTTAGGCGAAACTCATCAACCTCATTAATCACATTTATTCTTTGACTCAATGCAGCGTCCCAATCCAAATTCAGCTTTTTGACTGCCCACATCGCTTTATGCTCTAGCTCTACAGGCAGATGACATGACTTCCCATATACAAGTTAGTAGGGGACATACCTATGGGACTTTTGAATGCAGTACGATAATCCCATAGAGCATCATCAAGCCTTTTTGACCAATCAGTTCTGTTTGCATTAACAGTCTTCCAAAGGATTTGCTTGGTCTCACGATTTGACACATTGCTACGCTGTGATGAACAACATACTTCTCAAATATAACTCTTTGAACAACTTATTGCAAAAGTGAGAACCTCCATTGTTCATAAATTCCTTTGGTGTACCAAATCTAGAGAAGATATTCTTTTTCAGGAATGCGGTGACACTCTTTACCTCATTGTTCAAAAGCACGACTGCTTCCACCCATTTCAATACATAATCAACCGCCATAAGAATATACTTCATCCCATTCAAACTTACAAATGGACCAATGAATTCAAGACCCAAAACATCATAAAGCTCAATCACCAGTAATGGATTCATTGGTAGTTGATGCTTTCTTGAAATTCCTCTTTCATGCTAGCTACAACCACAAGACTTGGAGAAATCATGAGCATCTTGATGGATGATAGGATAGTAATAGCCAAACTGTAGAATCATATGGGCAGTTCGGATACCACTACGATTCCCAGGAACATCCGACGAATGACACGTCTCTAGTATACTCATTAGCTCAACCTCGGCTACATAGCGACAAAGAATCCCATCAGCACAAACACGAAACAAGTAAGGCTCTTCCAAAAATATTTTCTTGACATCATACATGAATTTCTTTCTTTGGTGAAATGAATGACCCGAAGGTACCCAATCACTTGCCAAATAATTAGCAAAGTCTGTAAACCATAGAATAAGGTCATAAGAAGCAGCAAATACCTGCTCATCACGGAACATATCATTAATCTCAATCTCAACTTCTAGCTTGATCATAGCTTCCTCCTCTAGTCTGGACTAGTGATTAGTGACTTAAATTTTTGTTCCTTTTTTATCCTTAGCCTCGAAATTGAACTCTTGCAACAAAAGAACCCATCTAATCAATATTGGTTTTGCATCCTTCTTAGCCATCAAATACCTTAATGTAGAATGATCATTATGCATAATATTTTTCGTGCCAAGGAAATAGGATCTGAACTTCTCGAATGTGAAAACCACAGCAAGAAGTTCTTTTGAGCCATATTCAGAGCATTTCTTGCATTGTAAATCTGATGAAGAATTTTCTCTCGCCTCTTACCCATACTATGCCAAGCGCTACCCCACTTGCATCACACGTCACTTCAAATGATTGCCCCAATTCGATGAAATAATGATAGGTGCCGAAGTTAACTTTTCTTTCCACTCCCCAAATGCTCTCAGACAAGCATCATCAAAATCCAACTTACACTCCTTCTCAAGTAGATTGCACAATGGGTGTGCAATTTTAGAGAAGTCCTTTATCAACCTCCGGTTGAAATATGCATGCCTAAGAAAACTTCTAACACCTTTTACAGAGATGGGTGGTGGGAGTTTTTCTATTACCTCAACTTTAGCTCTATCAACTTCAATACCTTTCTGTGAGATTTGATGACCCAGAACTATACCCTCTTTAATGATAAAGTGGCACTTTTCCCAGTTGAGCACAAAATTGCACTCTTCGCACCATTTTAGAACCTCGGCCAAATGAGTCACACAGTCATCAAATGAGTCAACTACTATAGAGAAATCATCCATAAATACCATGATCATTTCCTCCACCATATTAAAAAATATTTACTCATGCAACACTGAAAGGTCGCTAGAGCATTACATAAACCAAACGGCATCCTCTTGAACGTGAAAGTCCCATAAGGGAAAGGGAAGGTGTTCTTCTCTTGGTCTTCTGGAGCTATGGAGATTTGATTGTAGCTCGAATACCCCTCAAGAAAATAATACCAACCCTTATAGTGAGATGATTTAACATCTGATCCATGAACAACATTGGGAAGTGGTCTTTCTCAGTTTAAGCATTTAACTTGTGATAGTCCATACACACTCTCCTACCATATACCGGCCTCATTGGCACAAGCTCATTTTTGGAATTAGGAACCACAATGATTCCACCTTTCTTTGGCACGCATTGGACAAGGCATACCCAACTACTATCAGCCATAGGATATATGACTCCAGCATCTAACCACTTAATGATCTCCTTTTTCACAACTTCTTTTACTGGGGGCTTCAATCTCCTTTGATGCTCAATACTTGGCTTACTGTCCGACATGACTAGAATTTTTTGAGAACATATGCCCGGTGGGATCACAATAATGTTCGCAATAGTCAATCCTACAAGTCACTTACAGCGCTTCAACACCTATATCAAAGGTCCTAATTTCCCTTCACTCAAGTAAACAACAATAATGATGGGAAAAGAGCTATTTTGTCCAAAGAATACATAGCACAAGTAGGATGGAAGAACATTAAGTTCCAGTTTTGGAGGCTCATCAATAAAGGGTTTTGAAGGTGCGGTGTCTCGATTCGTCATGCCTAATTCCAACCGTTTTGGTTTGAAACAAAACTCAGTTTAAAACACAATGATTGCTTTTTAAAGACTCTCCAGACTTTAACTCAATTCGTAGGGTTCATGTGAAATTATGGACATGAACGACTCAACTCGGGGACCTAAATAACCATATTGAAACTCATGAATACAACTCTATCTCAAAGTTCATCTTTACTTCCTAAAAAAAACTATGTTTAAAATTCAAGTGTTGGCTTGATTTAATTAATATACAAATAACATGCGAATATTCTCATAGGTTGATTCATTTACCTCTTATAGTTATTTGGAGTGAAAATAATATGTTTCTGAACATATAAAATAAAAAATGTAGAGATTTGTGTATTAAAATTTACTTATAAGATCGAATATATTATTTTTTAGGGAAAAGGGTCTAAAAAATACTTCAACATTAACAAAAATTGTTGTTACGATACCAAACTTTGGAAAGGATCTTTTACCCACCTTTGCTATTTAATAGTTTATTTTAAAGGTATATATGTGCCTACGTGGACGTCATAAATATTGCACAAATAGTAATGTGTTGACGTGGGCACATATATACCTTTAAAATTCACTATTAAATAGTGCATGGGGGTGAAAGGTCCTCCATAAAGTTTGGTATCGTAGCAACAATTTCGGCCAAAGTTGGAGTATTTTTCAGACCCTTTTCCCTATTATTTATTTATTTATTCAATATTCTTTAACTTCAACCACCCTACTTTTCCCCTTTTATTATTTTAAAAAAGAATTGACTTTACTTTTATTCATCCCGATATTCTAAGGTCATTGGTGCAAGTTGAAATTTTTGAGGAGTTTTTTGTATTGTTTATGTAGTTTCTTTAATTTTTCAGTTATTTAGGGGCATTTATTTGAAAAACTTTTCAAGATTTATAACTCAAAATAGCGTTCATGCTGAATTATAGACATGAACAAATCAACTCTAGAATAATAACATATAGCAATTCAACAATTAGGAATATAATTTCAAAAAAGAATCACGAACTCAAGAACTCAAAATGAACTTATCTCATGAATACTCAAATCTAGGGATATAATCCTAGATTACTCTTTTACTGATTTGAAAGTAGATGTAGGGCGTGAGGACGAACTAGTCTTACATTATGATACCTTACATACCTGAAAGAACAAGGTTCTTGAACAATCTTGAAAAAGAACATGATTAGAATCCTTGAAACCCTAGCTTGAAGGTAAACAATCAAGAAAACCTTTCTTGACATTCTCGAATTGGTTTCTTAAAATCTCCATGACCAAGAATTATGATTTTCATTAGTGATTCATAATTGTATGGAGTAATTTGAGTTGGAAAGAATGTAATGCTTGGAGAAAAACTTACCTTGAAGAAGAATCTTGAAAAAGATTGAAAGAATTTTGAAAAAGATAGACAGAATCATCAATGGAGTCTTTTATTTTGATTTTTCCTTAGGGTTTTGCTCTAGAGTTTGAGAGGGAAGAGAATGATTGATTAAAATATGAAAATTTTATTGTTTTTGATCTTTAATTAGTCAAGAGATTCTCTTAGGGTTTTCTTAGAGGTTAAAAGACAAAAATGACCCTTTTTAATGTTTTCCCGTCAGCTAATTTGTCACTCCACTGCACCAGGATACAAAAATGGTCATAACTTTTTACTCAAAATTTGGATTGACGTTAATTTTAGATGTTGGAAAGTGGATTCAAATACCTTTAATTTGATAGGGTATGGGCCGTGTAACGCTTTATATTCTAAGATATATGGTCATTTTAAATTGACCTAAGTAATATCATATGTCAAAACTTAATCGGTAAGGAAACTTTCAACTCTATTTTGTGCTAGGAGTTTTTAGTGACCTTAATTGATATCCAAAATCATTCCCACACTAAAGAATTTATCCTTACATGTATGAGCAATTTAAGAATCACCTGACATGACCTTACAAGTAAACAAAGAATGATTCGAGTCTTGACTTAGAATTTTTTTGGGGTGTTACAGTCAGGCCCTAAACTACTGGCAAAAGTTTGGTGCACACTGCTGGCAAATGGTGTGCTAGGCCCCAAACTACTAAGTAGTAGTTCTGGTGCTACGGTGGCGCGCCGCCCCACCCCCATACCCAGAATTGCGATAAATTTTTCTACTCAATTTCGGGTCGTAACTCATCAAGAATCAAATGATTTCCTCTAAAACTCTTTTTGATTCACAAACCCAACATGAATTCATAGAAATTACACGAAATTCTCATCAAGAATCACAACTCATGCTCAAGATCCAAAACCCAAGAATTTTAAGAGCTTTCATTGTTCAAGAATGAAACAACAATAAAGAACCTCTTAATATAAAGATTTCATGGAAGAATTGTAAATGAAAGGTGTGAGGATGAACGAGTCCATCACTAGGGGTAACCTCACATACCTAGAAAGGATGATGTTCTTAGTGAATTCCACAATTTTTTAAGAACACTTGAACTTAGCCTTTTTTCTCTTCTTGAAACCTCGCTCGAAAACCCTAAGTATTAGGAACACGAATAGATGATTAAGAATATGATTAAACCCTTAAATGGGTCAGGAAAAATGTTCTAACACACGTGGGGTAAAGGAAAAGACCAAAATATCATTTCCTAAAACGACTGGAATGCCTTAAATAGAGAGGCATCATTCAACTAGCCATAACTTCATACTCGGAGATAGAAATTTAGAAAACCTGGTGGCGTTGGAAAGAGGACTCAAGGAATATCGATTTAATTACTCATGGGACACCTAATTCTGTATGTGCTAAAAGATATGGTCGTTCTAAGTTGAAACAAAACAAAAACTGATGGGTGACTTGCATAAATTTCTATTTAGCTCTTTCGAAGTCTAAGGTGTTACAATATCTCCCCCTTGGTAATATTCATCCTTGAATGAGATCAGACTCAAAAGAATAGGGGTCGGAAGCATCTAAAATCATACTAAATCACATAAAATGCAATTAACATAAACTCAACATATCAACTTACGAGTACTTTACATGAGTTAGTACCTTGGTCTGGAATGGTTTAGAAAGGAAAGAGACCCCTTGGTAACATTCGTCCTTGAATGAGATCACACTCAGAAGAACAGGGGTCAAAAGCATATAAAATCATACTAAATCACATAACGTGCAATTAACATACACTCAACATATCAACTTACGAGTACTTTACATGAGTTAGTACCTTGGTCTAGAATGGTTTAGAAAGGAAAGAGATGATGGTATCTCTTTTTCATATCATCCTCAGCCTACCAAGTAGCTTCCTCAACAAATGGATTCCTTCAAAAGACCTTCACATATGTAACTTTCTTTGTTCTCAACTTGCGAACCTGACAATAAGGAATAAGAATGGGTATCTCTTTATAAGATAAGTTGTCCTTGATATCAATACTTTAAATAGGTACAATAAGTGAGGGATCACCGAAACACTTCTTTAGCATTGATATGTGGAAACCCAGATGAACAACTACAAATTCCAAATGTAGATCCAACTCATAAGCTACGTTACCCACCCTCTTGGATATCCTGTAAGGACTAATGTACCAGAGACTAGGTTATCCCTTGTTACCAAATATCATAACACCCTTCATAGGTGAAACCTTCAAATAGACCTAATCATCAACTTTAAATTCTAGGTCTTTTCTCCTAACATTTGTATAGAATTTCTGATAACTTTTCACTATTTTCAGCCTTTCTTGACTAACCTTGATGGTTTGATAAACAAAGTATGTCGCTATCAACTAAGCATCACCACCCTCAAACCAACCAATAGGTGATCTATATCTTCGCCCATAAAGAACTTCATAAAGAGCCATTTGAATAATGGAGTGCTAACTATTATTATATGCAAACTATTTGAGAGGCAAGTGGTCATCCCAATTACATTTAAGTATATGACGCATGCCCTCAACATATCCTCTAGGGTCTAGATTGTGCGCGTTGCTTGGCCATCCGCCTGAGTATGAAAACATGTACTAAGGTTCACCTTCCTACCCAATCATTTCTAGAAAGACTTCCAAACCTGAGCTGTGAATTGTGCACCCCTATCTAAGATTATAGACACATGAATTTCATGAAGTTGAGCTATCTCGGGAATATATAATTTGGCATAATCCTCAGCTGAATTTGTAGTCTTCACTGGTAAGAAATGGATTGATTTATTCATCCGATCTACAATCACAAAAATCAAATCATACTGCTTGTGAGATCACTACAAGCAAGTAATGATGTCCATATTAATCAATCCCACTTCCATTCTGGAAAAGCTATGTTCTGAGCCACACAACCGAGCCTTTGTTGTTCTACCTTAACTTGTTGGCATTTCAAGCACTTAGCAACGAATTCTGCAATGCACCTCTTTATACTACTCCACCAATAGACTTATCTCAAGTTATGGTACATTTTTGTGGAACCAAGATGGATTGAATATCTGGAACTATGAGCTTCTTCCATGATCCTCCCTTGGAGCTCATCCAACTTTGGTTCATACAATCTACCTCGATATCTCAACACATTATCGCCCCCTTGTTCAATAGACATTACCTTGCCTTTAGTTATAGTAAAATAGCATCTTTATCTTGTTTTTCCTTCAGTTCAGACACTAGTGATAAGTCAACCCCATTCATCACTACAACCCCACCTTCATTGGAATCCAAAAGACGGACTCCCAAACTAGAAAGTTTTAGAACTTCCTTAGCCAATTCTTTCTTGCCTTCCTTAATATGAGTAGTATTTCACATGGATAACCTACGCAAAGAATTAACAACTATATTAGCCTTACTTGGGTGATATAGGATGCTCATGTTGTAATTCTTGAGCAACTATAACCACTTTCTTTTCCTGAGATTAAGCTCCTTCTAACTAAAAACGTACTAGTGTTTCTTGTGATCGGTGAACACATCCACATGAACACCATATAGATAGTGACACAATATTTTAAGGGAAAACACTACTGCTTCCAACTAAATATCATGAGTCGGATAAGTGTTCTCGTGAATCTTATGTTTTCTGGAGACATAGGCTATAACCTTACCATTCTGCATCAATAGACAACCAAGTCCAACTCTAGACGTATAACAATAAACAACAAAGCCTTTTGTACTTTTTGGTAGGATCAACACTGGAGCAGTAGTCAACAAAATTTTCATTTCCTGAAAGCTCTTCGCACAAGCTTCAGAAAATCGATACTTAGCCATTTTACGAGTCAACTTGGTCAACGAGGATGAAATATATGAAAACCCATTGACATTCCTTCTGAAGTAACCAATGAAGCCCAACAAACTTCTTATATCAGTTGGAGATATAGGTCTGGGCTAGTTCTACATTGCTTCAATCTTTTGAGTGTCAACTCGAATCCTTTTATCAGATACAATGTGACCTAAGAATGCCATAAATTTAAGCCAACAGTGACATTTAGAAAAATTGGCATACAATTCTCAATCTTTGAAAGTCTGGAGGACTATTCTATAATACCTGTATCCAAAAACAAAACTTAATGTAGATTTTGAGAAGTTGAATGTGTAACCCACAGACTGTAGGGTGACCCACGCGGCCTGTGATGGTGGTCCATTGTTTGCATCTGCAACCATACCCAGAAATTTAGACAAAAACCATTCTAAGGCATGACCCATGGACTGACATGACGGATTGTGGATCCATCAATAGATCATCGATCAGTTCATAGGTCGAGGCGTTCAGAACTTGGTCTCTAAAGTCAATAGATGGACTGACATGATGGATCATTGATGCATCAACATATCATCCATCAGTACATAGGTCGAGACCATCAAAACTTGGTCTATAATGTCATCGATGGATTGACAAGACTGATTGTGGATCCATGGACGGATCGTTGATTAGTCCATAGGTCACTTCATCAGATTTTAAGTCATGGGTCTTTCGGTCTTTTCCTATTTCGTTTAACACCTGAGCTATTTTGTTTAGACCCTAAATTATAAGGTCTTAGTAACTTTAAGCCTAAAAACATAACTAGAACTTACCTAAGTCAAATCATTAATCAAAACTTCAAAACATTAGAGCGTAAGAGGAGAAGAGAAGTCAAGAACCTTAGTTCAAGAATGCAACAAGGTTCCATCAGTTCCAGCCCCAAAATCTAAAGATTTCTCTGTGGAATTCTTCACTATGTATTTGGGATTTCACTAGTGGGTTCCTTTCACCCATTAGGTCCCTAATTTTCAGTCAGTTTCTTGATTCCCTTATTATGACTAGACGTAGGGTTTCTTAAATGTTAGAATTATTGGGTTCTTTGTTGTTACAATGATCTAAATCATATTAATTTGTTAATATTCAGTTTATTACATGAATTACAGAACCCTAGCTGTGTATTTCTTTATTTCTTGAATTATACATCCTAGGTCAGATATTTCAGTTATTCAGTTATACATGCCTCAGTTATTAATACATCAATATCAGTTAATTATTGCATACTCAATTTGCATGTCTAGTTTGAGCTATCCAGTAACTTACAGAAATTCAATCATAATGTGTAAATCACTTAATCCATTAGGAGTAACATAATACCGAGTTGGGCTAGGGTTCTGCGAACCCAAATAGTCCCAGAACTACTAGCCATGTAGGTTGTACCTCCCCTTTGTGGGTATCATTTCAGTGATCACGCTAGCATCCCTTTATACGTCTGGTAGGGTATATTCGGTCCTCTCGATGGGGCGTATACATCGGACTCCACATTTAGATCATATTATTTTATTATCAGTTATTAGTAGCTCCCACAGTTCAATCAGATTCTATTGCATTAACCATGTATCAGTATATTTAGTATTCAGTCTCAGCATGTTATAAATTGGTCATTGCATTCAGTTAGCTCAGTATTCAGTATCAATATCATGTTCAATTTATGTCATTGCTTATTTACTTTGTTCAGTTATATGTTATTTCAGCTTTATTGTATCCTTCATGCTCAGTACCTTTCAAGTACTGATGCATACTCTGCGCTACATCTTCTCGTGTTGTAGGTTCACGTTCTTAGCATCCAGATCACGCTTAGATTGGTTCCCGTACTCCAGTTAAGCAGAATCAGTGGTGAGTCCTCATTCTCCGAGGATAATAGTAATGACTTTCTTTTCACTATTTTTAGGCCTTTAGTTTCAGTTTTTCTAGACTTAGTTAGGGCCTGTCCCAGTCTTTCTAGTCATTTAGAGGCTATTTTCAGACATAGTTAGATTCAGCTTAGTATTGGGTTAATATTTTCTTTGTATTAAACTCATCAGTTTTCATTTATCCCAGTTATAGTATATGGGTATTCCCCATCTTTTCATTTTATTTACGATTTAGCTTCCGCATCAGTTTATTATCTTTAGTATGTCCGTGATCATGACAGCAGAGTTAGCTTGGGATCACTTATGGTCCTAGGTCCCATGTCTGCGTCTTGGATGTAGTTTGGGGCATAATAGACTTCGTATCAGAGCACTAGGTTTAAGTGTCCTAGGATGTCTGAAAAGCCACACTAAGTAGATTTCTTTTCATGGATGTGAAGTGCACCACATCCACTGAGAAGGAGGCTACGAAGTGTTTTAGGAAGAATATTCTTTTTCTTGTTACTCTTACAGTGCGTAAGGTATGATCTAATTCTATTCTAACTCGATGTTCTACATTTCAATGATCATGCCTCCTCGTAGAGCTTATGCAAGGAATGCTAATGCATTCAACACTAATATAGTTCCTCTAGTCCTAAATTAGGAATTTCGAATGCAGAATTTCAAAACACCAATTCAGCTTTTGGCTTAGAGTATGACTAACCAGAACATTCAGAAGGTTCCAGTTCCTACTAATAGAAATGATGGATTAGTGGCAGCTAGAGTTTGAGATTTTGTTAGGATGAATCCGCCTGAGTTTTTAGGGTCACAAGTTGTTGAGGACCCACAGAACTTCATTGATGAGGTTAAGAAAATCTTTGAAGTGATACAAGTGACTGGTAATAGTAGGGTTGAGTTGGCATCCTACCAGCTTAAGGATGTGGCTCACATATGGTACACTCAGTGGAAAGATCCAGGGGCTACTCTTTCCTTTGTAACTCCTTTTATAGCAGTTAAGTTTTATGTTAGTCCAGAAACTCTCCCATAACCTTTCTTAGTCTCTACTCCAGTCGGTGACCCAGTTATAACTAGATGAGTATACAGAAATTACCCTGCCACAGTCTCTCAGAAAGTTACCTCAGCAGATCTTGTAGAGTTAGAAATGGTAGACTTCGATATCATTCTAGGCATGGATTGGTTACATTCCTGTTATGCCTCAGTCAATTGTAGAACTAGGGTTGTTTTTTCAATTTCCAAATGAACCAATCTTAGAATGGAAGGGTAGTAGCTTAGCGCCTATAGGTCGATTAATTTCTTACCTTAAGGCTAGAAAGATGATCTCTAAGGGTTATCTTTGTCATCTAGTCTGGGTTAAGGATCCAAAACCCTAACTCTTGAGTCAGTTCTGGTGATTAATGAGTTTCCAGAAGTGTTTTCAGAAGATCTTTTCGGAGTTCCTTTCGATAGGGAAATCAACATTAGAATTGATCTCCTTCTAGATACCCAGCCTATCTCTATTCCTCCTTACAAAATGGCTCTAGCTGAGCTTAAGAAATTGAAAGAATAGTTAAAAGACCTTCTAGATAAGGGCTTTATCAGACCTAGTATTTCACTATGGGGTGCACCAGTGTTGTTCGTGAAGAAGAAAGATGGTTCTCTCAGAATGTGCATTGACTATAGGCAGTTAAACATGGTCACAATCAAGAATAAGTATTCCATCCCTAGGATTTATGACTTGTTTGACCAACTTCAGAGTGCTAGCCATTTCTCAAAGATAGACCTCAGATCTGGTTATCATTAGCTCAGAGTCAGAGATAGTGACATTCTGAAACAACCTTCAGAACTCGGTGTGGTCATTATGAATTCGTAGTTATGTCATTTGGACTAACTAATGCTCCTAAAACTTTGGTGGATTAGATGAACAGAGTGTTCAAGCAGTACATGAACTTGTTCGTTATTGTCTTTATTGATGATATCTGCATTTACTCTAGGAATGAGGAAGAACATGCGAGTCATTTGAGGGTTATCCAGCAAACTCTCAAAGATCACTAGTTATTCACTAAGTTTAGCAAATGTGAGTCTTGGTTATAATTAGTTGCCTTCCTTTGGCATACTGTGTCTAGTGAAGGAATTCGAGTAGATTCCGAGAAAATAGAAGAAGTGAAACAATAGCCAAGACCTACCTCTGCTACAGATATCAAAAGTTTCTTGGGTCTAGCGGGCAATTACAGACGGTTCGTGGAAGGGTTTTCATCCATAGCCTCACCATTGACTAGGTTGACTCAAAAGATGGTCAAATTTTGATGGTCAGATGATTATGAGAGAAGCTTCGGAGAATTGAAAACTAGGTTCACTACAACTCCTATCTTGACTGTACCAGAGGATTCAGATGGTTATATGATCTATTGTAATGCATCCAGGGTCGGCCTAGGTTGTGCGTTGATGCAGCGAGGTAAGGTTAAAGCTAATGCTTCTAGACAGCTTAAGGTACATGAGAAGAATTATCTGACTTATGACCTCGAGCTTGCAGCAGTGGTGTTTGCACTCAAGATTTGGAGAAACTACTTGTATGGTGTTCATGTAGATGTGTTCACAGACCATAAGAGCCCCTAATAAGTATTCACCCAAAAAGAGTTGAATCTTCTCCAGAAAAGGTAGCTTGAGTTCCTCAAAGATTATGATATGAGCGTGCATTACTATCCAAGCAAGGCAAATGTAGTAGTAGATGCTCTTACCAAATTATCCATGGGTAGTGTATCACATGTTGAGGAAGAAAGAAGAGAGCTAGCAAAGGATGTGCACAGACTTGCTTGCCTAGGAGTTCGGCTTATAAGCATATCAGATGGTGATGTAATGGTTCAAAATAGGGCATAATCTTGTTTGGTAATGGAAGTTAAGGAAAAGCAAGACAGCGATCTGGTATTACTTAAATTAAAGGGTGAAGTCCACTAATAGAGAGTTGAGGCTTTCTCCGAAGGGGGAGATGGTGTGCTTCACTACTAGGGTGGATTATGTGATCCTAATGTGGGCAAGTTGAGATACCATATTCTTGCAGAGGCCCATAACTCTAGATTCTATTAATCCAAGTTCCACTAAGATGTACCGCAATTTGAGGAAAGTCTATTGGGGGAATGGTATGAAAAGAGATATAGCAGACTTTGTGGCTAAGTTCCCTAATTTCCAGCAAGTCAAGGTAGAACATCAAAAACTAGGAGGTATGACTCAAGAGACTGACATTCCTACTTGGATGTGGGAAGTGATCAACATGGACTTTATCATAGGTTTACCTCGTACTCGCAGACATCATGACTCCATTTGGGTGATTGTTGATAGAGATACTAAGTCTTTTCACTTTTTGGCGGTCAAGACTATAGATTCAACAAAGGATTACGTCAAGCTTTACATTAATGAGATTGTGAGGTTGCATGGGGTTCCTTTGTCTATCATCTCAGATAGAGGTCCTCAGTTTACCTCTTAATTCTGGAAGTCAATTTAGAAGGGTTTTGGTACTCAAGTTAACCTTAGCACACATTTTATCCACAGACAGATAGTCAGGCATAGCGTACCATTCAGACCTTAGAGGACATGTTGAGAGCTTGTGTGATTGACTTCAAGGGTAGTTGGGATGATCACCTTTCTCTTATTGAGTTCGCCTATAGTAATAACTACCTTTCCAGCATTCAGATTTCCCCTTATGAGGCATTGTATGGGTGTAGATGCAGATCTCCTATTGGTTGGTTTGAAGTAGGTGAAGCAGCCTTGATAGGACCAGATTCAGATCATGATGCTATGGAGAAGGTGCAACTCATTAAAGATATACTTAAGACTGCCTAGAGTTGCCAGAAATCTTACGCTGATGTAAGGAAAAGGGAACTAGAGTTCCAAGTTGATGAGTGGGTTTACCTGAAGGTGTCACCTATAAAAGGGGTGATGAGATTTGGCAATAAATGGAAGCTCAGTCCTAGACATATAGGCCTTTACAAGATTCTGAAAAGGATTGGTAAAGTGGCTTATAAGTTAGAGTTACTAGTAGAACTAGCAACAGTGCATCTTGTTTTCCACATCTCACTTCTGAAGAAGTATGTGGGTGATCCAGCATTCGTTGTGCCATTAGAGAGTGTGGCCATGAAAGATAGTATTTCTTATGTGGATGTACCAATTGAGATTCTTGATCATCAGGTTCGAATGTTGAGAAACAAAAAAGTTGCTTCAATCAAGGTTTTATGGAGGATTCAGTCCGTAGTGGGAGCTACTAGGGAAGCAGAAGCAGCCATGAAATCCATGTACCCTCACCTCTTTCCTTTCGATTCCTCTCCAGCTTGAGGTAATCATTCCTCATTAATTTTTCAGTCATTCATGCTCATATTCAGCCTTAATATTATGTTCCTTTAGTTAGTACTTGCATTTTCAGTGTATTTGCATGTTCTTGGAACTTAGTTCAGTTAGAAAATCAGTTTACAGTGCTTAGTAGTAGGGTTTTCAACTCTTACCTTCCTTGTTCAGCTAGTTTAGCCTTCATTCAATGACGAATGCTCCCAAGGGGGAGATAATGAAACACCCCGTATTCAAAAACAGAACTTAATACAAATTTCTAGAAGTTGTAGGTGTAAACCATGGACCGTAGGGTGACCCACGACTCGTGCTGGTGGTCCGTGGTTTGCATCTGTAACCATCCCCAAAAATTCAGACAAAAACCATTCTAAGGCATGACCCATGGACTAACATGATGGATCGTGGATCCATCAATAGATCGTTGATCAATCCGTAAGTCGAGGCCTTAAGAACCTGGTCTCTAAAGTCGATTGACGAAATGACATGATGGATCTTGGATCCATCGACAGATCGTCGATCAGTCCGTAGGTTAAGAACCTTAGAACCTGGTCTCTAAAGTCATCGACGGATTGACATGATGGATCGTGGAACCGTCGATGGATCGTCAATCTGTCCATAGGTCGCTTGAGTAGATTTTAAGTCAAGTGTCTTTTGGTCTTTTCCTATTTCGTTTAACACCTAAGCTATTTTTCCTTGACCCTAGTTGATGAGGTTCTAGTCAGTTTAAGCCTAGAAACATAACTAGAACTTACCTAAGTCAAATCATTAATCAAAACTTAGAAAATTAGAGCGTAAGAGGAGAAGAGAAGTCAAGAACCCTAGTTCAAGAATGCAGCAAGGTTCGATCAACTCCATCCCCTCAATCTAAAGATTTCTCCATGGAATTCGTCAGTATGTATGTCAGATTTCACTAGTGGGTTCCTTTCACCTATTAGGTCCCTAGTTTTAAGTCAGTTTCTTGATTCCCTTATTATGACTAGACCTAGGGTTTCCTGAATGTTAGACATATTAGGTTCTTAGCTATTAGAATGATCCAAATCAAATTAGTACGTTAATATTTAGTTTATTGCATGAATTCTAGAACCCTAGCTATGTATTTCTTTAGTTCTTGAATTACACATGTTAGGTTAGATATTTCAGTTATTCAGTTATATATGCCTCAGTTATTAATGTATCAATATCAGTTAATTGTTGCATACTCAGTTTGCATGTCAAGTTGAGCTATCCAATAACTTACAAAAATTCAGTCATAATGTGTAAATCACTTAATCCATTGGGAGTAGCATAATACCGAGTTGGACTAGGGTTCAGCGTACCCAAATAGTCCCAAAACTACTAGCAACGTAGGTTTTAAGTCCCGTCTGTGGGCATCATTTCAGTGATTACGCCAACATGGCTCTATACGTCTGGCAGGGTATATTGGGTCCTCTCAATAGGGCGTATACATCGGACTCCACATTTAGCTCATGTGGTTTTATTATCGATTCTTAGTAGCTCCCATAGTTCAGTCATATTCTATTGCATTGACCACGTATCAGTATATTCAGTATTCAGTCTCAATATGTTATAAATTGGTCCTTGCATTTAGTTAGTTCAGTATTCAGTATCTATATCATTTCAGATTATATCATTGCTTATTTTCTTTATTCAGTTATATGTCATTTCAGCTTTATTATATCCTGTACGCTCAGTACCTTTAAAGTACTAATGCATACTCTGATCTACATCTTCTCGTGATGTAGGTTTAGGTTCTCAGCATCTATATAACACTTAGATCGGTTCCCGATATCCAGTTCAGCAAAATCAATTGTTAGTCCTCATTCTCTAATGACAATAGTCATGAGTTTCTTTTCAGTATTTTAGTCCTTTAGTTTCAGTTTTGCTAGATTTAGTTGGGGCCTATCCCAGCATTTCTAGTTAGTTAGAGGCTATTTTCAGACATAGTTAGATTCAGATTAGTATTGAGTTAATATTTTCTTTTTATTAAAGTCATCAGTTTTCATTTATCTCAGTAATAGTATATAGGTATTCCCCATCTTTTCATTTTATTTATGATTTAGCTTCCGCATCAATTTATTTTCTTTAGTATGCTCATGATCATACCAGCAGGGTTAGCTTGGGATCACTTGTCGTCCTAGGTCCTGTGTCCGCATCTCGGGGGTAGTTCGGGGCGTGACATATTTTGTGATAACTAGCATGAGCCTTTTCATTTCTCAAGTAAATCAGTATGTCATCAATAAATACGATAACAAACTATCACGACCCAAGGTAACCCCTAGGCGTAACATGGTGTATAGGACCGTGAGACGCCCATATAAGCCACTTAGCATACATAGACAAGATAATAGAAATCAGGAGATTTAAAAGACATTTTCAATGTATCAATGTTTTATAAAGCAAAGCGGAAATCTAACATTGTCTCATTAGCAATATAGTGCATAAGAATGAATTTGGGCCTAGCCCATACATCATGTCCAAAACTAAAAATAAGGAAAGACTCAAAACAAAGAAAGTCCAGTACTCAAAGAATGAGGACTCACCCAAAGCTTGTAATCTCTCAAATCAATATCTAGCCATGAAACTGTGTACCTTGACTGTCAGACCCTACATTTGGGGAAATTTATGCAAGGGTATGTGTTAGTACAAAAATATTTACCAAGTATTATAGTCATACACAAACATATCGAACATACGAAAAAAGGATATTTTTCATGAGCATGCAATGATCAAGCTAAATCATGAATGTTGAATATTTGAAAACATAAGTCGTAAACCATGATCAATGCGACTAAACATTATCTTAAAGCATGCATGAGATACTTCCTTGAAGTAACCTTAGTTCATCTTAAACTTGTTTGTGGGAAGTAGCCTTAACCGACACATAAGACCTTGTGATCTATGAACATGGAATCCGGTGACTGCCACACCGAAAAGCGTTGTCCTACTTGCCAAAGTAAGGGCCATGTCTTCTAGCTTATGTGGATCCACTAGCTAATGTATATCTAGACAATCCTATGTTGGAACATAGGTTATGGGACATGGGTAATTGCCACTTCTCCACTCAGTACTAAGCTTAACTTCTACGTAATAATTCTTATTCATATTCATCTTAGCTTATAAAGGAACATGGGTAATCACCTCTTATCCTTATATCATGTCACATGGGTAATCGCCTTTTGTCATTTCAGTTAGAGATCATGGGTTATCACCTCTTACATCTACATTAGATTAGCTCCTTAATATTTGGTTAATTTTAGGTGAGAAGACATTTAGAGCCTAAGATCCCTTATTATGTGAGACCGCCCTTTCACAAATCATGCTTTCATGTGTATATGAGAAAATCCTTTCAACAACACAACAATAGCAACATCATTGATACTTAAATCTCTAAGCATCCTTAAAACATGTACATCAATCTCATAAGAGCATGCATAATTTCATAATTCCCCTTTGATACTTCAAAACCCACTTTCATTCATCAATTATCTAGAAAACATGGGTTAGATATGGGATCATGGAAATTCATCATAAAATCATGTAATTCTATCAATTGATAGTTGATTTCATAAAATCTTCTTTCATAATCCAACACCCACATTATATGATCATAACTTGGACAAAATGGGAATTACATAGGTTCATGGGGGATCATCATAAAACATGAGATTAACTTAATTCATGTAGAATAAATCATAACTCCATCAATTAAATTAATAATCAAGAGGCCCACAACATAAAAGAAAAACCCTTACTCAATGGGGGATTTCTATTTTGGAGAATAGGAGAATTCGAGAACCTGATGAATGGAACAGATCCATGGACAAAAACTATCATACCACAATTCCAATTGCTTAACTTCAATGGACAATTAAGGAGACTTGACTTGAAAACCTAGGTTGTAACCTTCTTCTTATACTTCTAGAGAGAGAAATATTTGAGAGGTCTTCCTTTGTGAATTTGAGAGAATGATATCAATTGAGTAAATTTTGGGGTTAAAACGTTTCTATAAGGGTTTTAGTGAAGGGTAAAATGATAGACTATTAGGATAAAATAATTAAGAAAAGACGCAAAAGCCCCTAAGAAATAACTGTCGAACCTAGTCAACGGTGGAGACCTACGATCTGTGGGTCAACCTACGGACCATCATATCCCTCTGTGGATTGGTTCAGAGATTCAAATCTTTGGACCTTAAAAGAAGGAACCCACCTATAGGTCATGGTCCAATCAATTGGCCATGGGTCCCAGTCGTGGTCCTCAACTTTTGACCTTTGACCTAAAAATATCTCTAAGTCTGGGACTTACCTATAAAACCCATCTAAGGCTCGTACGTTGAATGACGGACCATCGTGGTGAACCATTGAAAAATATAAAAAAAGTTGACATTTTTAGAAAAATCAACTGACCAACCACGACCACCACCAACGGTCCGTGGAGGTGTCGTCGTTGCTAACACCAAGTAGTGAAAAAACCTGAAAAGTTTCCTGCCCTTTTAAAAATCTGAGTGTTACACAAATATATCAAGATACGTCTTAAACACTCTATTCATAAGATACATGAACGTTGCAGGAGTATTGGTCAAGCCAAAAGACATCACAAGGAACTCGTAATGACCATAACAGATCCTGAATGTTATTTTTAGGATGTCAATATCTCTTACTCTCAAATGATGATAGCCAAATTTGAGGTCTATCTTAGAGAAGAAAGTTTCCCCATGAAGTTGGTCAAAAAGATCATCAATTCTCAGAAGGGGATACTTATTCTTTATAGTGAACTGCTTTAACTGGCGGTAATCGATATACATTCTAAGAGAACCATCTTTATTCATCACAAATAAGACTGGAGCTTCCCAAGGTAGGATACTAGGTTGGATGAAACCCTTATCAAAAAGATCTTTCAACAGATTTTTTAGCTCTTTTAAATCAACTGGATCAATTCTATATAGAAGAATAGAGATAGGTTGAGTATCAAGAATGATGTCTATTTCGATGTCTATTTCTATCTCATAAGGGACTCCAGGAAGATCATCTGGAAAGACCTTTGGAAACTCACTCATAATTAGAACTGGCTGAATATGTGGTGTCTCAACACTTGAGTCATTAGCTCGGACTAAATGATAGATATACTTCTTTGAGACTAAGTTTTAGGCCTTAAGTTATTAGATGAAACAACCCATAGGCTCTATTGAATTACTACTCCACTCTAAAACATGCTCATTAGGAAACTGAAAATGGACTACTCGAGTTCTACAATCAATTGAGGCATCAAAGGCATGGAGCCAGTGCATACCTAGAATGACATCAAAGTCAACCATATCTAGCTCGATTAAGTCAGCCATGGTGTCCTTGTGATTGACCGAGATGGTATACTCACAATAAACTCTTTCTACTAAAATAAACTCACCAATAGTTGTGGAAGCACTAAAGGGCTCAAGAAGTTGCTCTGGGGGAAATTTTAAACCTCATGGCTACATAAGGAGTTACAAAAGATAGACTCGCACCTAGATCAATTAATGCATAAACATAAAAAAATAATGAATTTAAGCATACCAATGACAACATCTAGTGAGTTCTTCTGATCCTAATGATTGATTATAGCATACAAACGATTTGCTCATCTGCTTGTCCCTGAAGTAGCTTCTCTCGGGGCAGCTATATTTGTCAGAGTTGTTGAAGAAGATTGGCCTCTATTGGCCCCATTACCCTACCTGTTATTAGGGCACTCTCTCATAAAGTGACCCATCTAACCACACTTTAAGCAGCCTTTAAATCCATCACGACATGCTCCTGGATGGTTCCTACCACACTTAGCACATATAGGGTCCAATTATCCCTTTGTGCCACACTACCCTGAGACTGACTAGGTCAAGCTTTGAAATTTTTAGAGTTATGGTTCCTGAAATCACCTCTATTCTTTGTTACAGGTGCACTTGTTGACAATAGGGCATGTCCAGGTGACCTTTGTTAAAAGGATGACCGATTCGCATTTCTGGGCTTCTGCTGGTCAGACTCATGATTTGTTGGCTTAGCCCTCTAACCGTGGAACTCTTCCCTATCTTTTAGCTTATCTTCCTCAACTTTCTATACATGGATCATGAGTCTGTTGTGTCCATGTATGCTATCAACATAGTCACCTTACCCTCATTACTTTACAAGTGAGATAACCCTGAAAGAAAGAAACTCATACTGCTCTTCATATAATCCACCATCTCTAGAGCATAATGTGATAGTTGAGTGAACTTGAGGTTGTACTCTTGAACATTTACAGATTCTAGTTTTAGATTCAAAAACTCTATTAACTTTGCTTCCCTTAGCTCACGGGGAAAGAAATGCCAAAGAAAGCCTCTTCAGACACAGCCCAACTCAAAGGCGGTGCCCCATTTTCCCTGTTGTTCTTCCATTAGTCATGCCATATTCTAGAAACACCCTTGAGCTTGTATGCAGCCAACTCCACACACTCTTTATCAGCAACACGCATAACCTCAAACACCTTTAGAAGTTCCTCTAGGAAGTTCTCTGAATCTTCAGTGACCTTCAACCCTGAGAACTCTGGGGATTCATCCTCAGAAACTCATAGAACCTGGATATACCACCAACATCCTTGTGATCTACTCTTTGTTGACAAACCTCATTTTCCACAACTTTAGTGAACATCTAGATAGCATTTCGGAACTCAATATTGGTGACATTTCTTTGACGGGGTTGCATTTCTGGTGCATTGGGTACCTCGTTAACTTAAAGATTAAAATTACTTCTAGCAAGACTTCCTTGAATAGCTCTTTGTGGAGGCGTGATCTTAAACCTACATGAACTTTTCTAAGCACCATTTCTTTCAACTTCTAAGATCGGAGCAAGTTATTACTCAAAATTTCACATCTATCACACAAGGTGATTCTAAACCATGGAGAATCACACTTTTATCCTTTTTAAAGGAGTCTACTCACTCAACATCTCTAGGCATCACTTAACCACCACCATTCATCAAATCTTCCAACAAAACACAGAACCATAAAGCAAACCATCTATACCAAAGGACATCATCTAATTCTATCATATTAAGACTCATCTAGTCACATAGCCATAATTGACATTACTATCAACCTTTTACTCCCTCGATCCTTGTAGCATGAGCCCTTCAAGTGGTCATATCCTAAACATCATCAAATGAGGAATGGGAGAGAGACCTTATAGAGTTAAACTCTATTGCACGACTTGAAGAATGAAGAAGTGAGATTTTCCTAACATCCAATAGCCTCATATTCATAAATGTGGCACGCTTAACACAACAAACAAGACTCTACTAGATGTGTTTGAGACATCCAAAAACTATCCCAAAATCTTGTGCTCTGATACCATGTTTGTCACAACCCAGGGCTACCCCCTAGATGTGACACGGAGTGCAAGACTCCGAAAAGCCTCATACAAGCCTCATAGTATATCATTGCATAAGAACAGAGGAAAAAGTGCAGAAATTTAAAACGTTTCTTTACAATCAAAGTCCTTTATAAAAACAAGTGGGAGTCTACAACAATATGTCTCAAACCATCTATAACACTTGAATACAATTTAGGGACACGACCATTACAAAAGTCTAAAACATAAAGCAAAGGCCTGAAATGAATAGTGGGTTTGTCCTCGAAGCTATGAGGACTCACCAAATCTTCAACTTCTTGCTCCTTAAAAACCTATCGCCCATGAATGGAACTCAAGTCTCCAAACCCTACACTTTGTGAAAAATGTAGAAGAAATATGGGTTAGCAAAAAAATTTACTAAGTATGATAACCATGCATAAAAATCCAACATGCTAAAAGGGACAATTTTGTTGAAACCATGCTATATGCCAATTTTGAAACATCATCTTTGAAATAGTTGGGGAATGTAACCCATAAGACAACACATGTACCATTAATCATAGCATAAATGATATCAACATAATCACAAACATAGTCTCCACTATAATGCATACACCAATCATCATAAGATATAGTTCACATACATAATTAAATACCAAGATCATCTCATAATAATTGAACCATCACATAAGTAACCCTAGGTTATACTTGTGCAATGCATAGATAGGACCCCTTCAATTCACACATTCATAAATTCATATATATATATATATATATATATATATATATTCATAGCATAAGGAAACCACACCACAACCCCTTTCAAAGCCTACTTGTGCAATGCATAAGTGAAATCCCATACCCCCACTCACACTAAGTAGAAATCCTTAAGAAGTCATAAGTATAGTTCATGCTCATGTACATAATTCATATCAAGCATGCATTAACTCATAATCATCATTTCATAAGAGAAACATACCATGCCCACCCTTAAAGCCTACTTGTGCAATGCATGAATGAAGTCCCATACCCTCATTCATACTAAGTAGAACCCCTTGAGGAACCATAGTACATAACTCATGTTCTTGTTCTTGTTCTTGTTCATGGAGGGAAACAGCCTTAACTGACATAGACCATGTTAAGCTACATGGAATCTGGTGCTTGCCCCCACACCAAAAAGAGGTGTCTTACTTGCCTAAGGTAGAACTCATGTATTAGCTTTTAGGTTGATCCACTACCTAAAGACCTATGTGGGCACATAGTTTTGAGATAGGGACATTTCTTCTTGAAACCCGGAATAACTGACATGAAGCTTTCCATCTCATGAGATAACTATTTTGGGAACCCGGACTAACTGGCGAGAAGGAACCCATTGGGAAGCCAGACTATCTGGCATGAAGCTTTCATCTCATTTTTCATATCCTCTAGGTGCTAAGCATAATTTCGTTTAAGTTCATGTTAAGTCTTTACTTAAGTTCATGTTTATGGAAGAATGCACTAACAACCAATCCAACATGATATCATGACATAACTCATAGATTCAATAGTTAAGAATGGCCTTTCAACCTTTGAATCATCAATATGTGAGTAAACTTTTCACATCATGTTCATAGTGTGTTCATAAGAATAGCCTTTCAAGTAACACAATAATACTATCATGGTCATGTACATTTCATGCATAGTCATGGGTAAAGGTACGTATGAGAATTAGCCTTCCAACGACACCTTAGTCACATCATAGTTATGTTCATGCATAGGGTGTGTGTGTATGATTGTCCTTTCAATGACACAACAACAACATTATCATCATACACACTTTACTCTCAAAGTTTTCGCAAAACATGCACATAATATCGTAATCATAGAATCTTCAGATTCTAAGTGAGTCACAAGCTCATACACAATTCTTATCAACATGTAAAAACCCTCATAATTTTCCCTTCAAGGGATATGAATCAAACTCAACCCAAACATCTAGAATTACTACATTAGGTAAGGGGAATATCATGATTCAAGTGGACCATTCACTTCATCCATAAACTCAAGTACCCATATCATAGGTCATGTAGGTGAAGTCCTTCCACAATAATGCCATATACAATTCAACATACACAATAGCTTCCTTCTGAAAGCCTTAACATCCTTAGTTTATTCAAATTAGGTTTTACCCCTTAAAGCCTTAGAAGTCATCTTCATGCTACAAGTCTTACTCTCAAGCAATGCCGCACATGATCATCATGTATTCCTAATTCTCAAGGTAATTCAATCACATGCTTCATTCATGATCAATTATAATCATATGGCATCATATAAACTCAATCAATTTAGACATAATTAATTCACACACTCCCTTAATCAAACAACCCACATCATGAAGTCACAATTTAGCACTATGGGGATCCATGGCTTCATGGGGGGATTTCATCATAGTCATAATTAATTCTTGCATAATAATGTGTAAGGGTATAGGGGAGAATTACCTTTCCAATCAATACCACGATTATACTACAGTCATAGAATCTTCATTATCATAGTAATTCTTGAAGCACGTGTATAATTCTCATGTTCATGTACAAATTCTCATAATTTACCCATCAAGAATCATGAATCACATTCAACCCAACATCTAGAATTTCTACTTTAGATATGGTTAACAACACAATTCCATTAATTCATACAAGACCCATTTACATGCTTCTAAAATCAATTAATTCAATCAAGATCACCATTTAGCAATATATGGGATCCATGGGTTGTTGGGGGAATTTAACCAAAACTCAACCATAAATCATTAATTCAATCATAACCCAACATAATTCAACAATAGAAATATTTTAAATGAATTTCTAACAAACCCCTTTCTTTTGGGGAAAATTGGATGTTTGGAAATCAAATTTTGAAGGGACTATCTACCCAAAGATGAAAACTACCATACCTTGATGATGCATCCTTGAAGAATTTGATGAAAAACCCTTGCTTTCTTCAAGCCCAAGCTTCAATTTTACTCTTCTTCTTCTTGGGTTTTTAGAGAGAGAAATATTGTGAGGAAGATGAACTTTTGATTTTGATTTGGTGTTTAATGAATAAAAATACCTTATATATTTATTTAAAAACAATATAAAATATACCCACTTAATTGGGTAAGTTTTGTGGTTAAAATTACTTAAATAGGGATCCTAGGCATGGGCAAAACGACATAACTTTGAGTTAAAACAATTCGGAATAGACCCAAGAAGTTACTTGGTGGAAACTGCCGAAATGGCATGAATGAAGCCTTCACGGATCGTCATCATCACCACGGCCCGTCAAATTGGTCGTGAAGAATTTTTAGCCTGACAATGCTTCACTATTTCAGGAATACCATTTTACCACAAAATCGGAATTGGGCGAACTCGGTTGCGTTAGAAAGAGAACTCACAGCACTTTAATTTTATAGGCCATGAACCACCTAATTCGTTTTGCGCTATGCGATATGATCATTTGAAGTTGAATCTACACTCTAAGTCAAATGAAAAGCCCTTCACGTGAGGCTCCACGAGTCGTGGTGCCTCACGTGGTCATGATACAGTAGCTAGGAAACCTTCCCATTAACCCCTAAAAATCTAAGGCACCACCATGAGCCTTCTCACGAGCCGTGAAGTGGCTCGTGTGAAGGGGGCTATTTTGGGTAGCCTTTGTTTAGCAACTACCTAGCCCACCATGAGCCACACCACAAGCCGTGGTCCTCACCACGAGCCATGGTGGTTTTCGTGGAAGGTGAGGCAGTGTCCATTTAAGAGTGGACTACCGTAGTCCTCTTCCTTGGCTCTTGCCCTCTTCCTTGGCTCTAACCCTCACCCTTAGCCCTAGTTTAGTCTACTAGTTTTCGGGATGTTACAAAAAACATAACTTCTTTCTATGGTTTGAGATAATTACTCAAAACTTAGCTCAAAAGCAATCTTGGAAATCAAAGTTTCCTCTCTTGCTTAATTATGAAAGCATTTACTCTTTACTCAAAACTAGCTCAAAGGCTCTTTTGGAAATCAAAGTTTCCTTTCTTGCTTAAATGTGAAAACATCTACTCTTTGGGAATACATAGTCCTGATATACTTATATTAAGAAATAAACTTCAGTCTTTACTCTTTACTAATTTTAAAACTGCAGTCGTAAAAAAAAGTTAAAACGTTTGTAAAACTCTATGAACTTCTCTTGACTTGGTTCTTAACTTTTCTTGAATTTGAATTTATGGATTTGAGGATTGTGACTTGTTATAGGAAAGATCTCATACTGTTTAGGAGTGTTTTTAGATAGTTAAACATGAGAAATGATAAAGAAATAATTGTTTGTATGCAAATCCGCAACGCAGAGATGCATTTAAATATTTGGTCGCAAAATAAATTATGAGGCAGAATGGTTCATGACCGCTCTGTGATGTGGAGAATAATTCCCCAATCCTGAGGAACAGGTCCGCGTCGTACCCAGATTCGCTCGACACTTTCTTTTTTTAATTTTCTAACCCCAATTAGCCTAAACTCGATTCTTTTTCTCAAATTCTCTTAGATTCTGATACCCAATATATGTACACAAGAATCTAACTCAAAAAAACTCTAACAATCGACCTTAAACTCTCATGAACTCCTCAATCTCATCCCAAATTCAAGAACAAAAGCAATTTAAGAACACAACTCAAGAACAACAAAGTCTCAATGTTTTAGGATGAAAATCATACTGAAATAAACATATTTGGCTTGTGGGTGAACGAACCCAATGCTATGTGAACTCACATACCTTATAGGATTGAATCCTTGGCGAAATCCACGACCAAACTCGTAAGAACTTGACGAATCTTGAACTTTTCTTCTCCTTTCCTCCTCCTTTCTCTTCTCTCAAAGTCCTAACGTAATTCTCAATTGTGTAGACTAAACTAACTCAGTTTAGTTCCCAAATAATTTCATAGAAATGGATTTAGTTAATTGTGTAATGAAAAGACCGTTATACCCCTCAAAAACCCTGTTTTGACTTTTCCTATCTAGACAGCCTGACTTCGAATGGGCATATCTCCCTCATACGAACTAAAAAATAAGGAAACTCAGTGGTGTTGGAAATATAATTCAAATATCTTTCCTACGGTATCTAGTATCACACCTAACACATCTTGTGCTGAGAGTTATGGTCGTTTGAAATTTACCCAAAACTCATACTTAGCTTAACTTTTGTCAAATTTTAGATTTCTCATTCTTTCCAAAAAGGATTCTTTCTAATTCCAGTTCTTTCAAATAGCAGGGTGTCACAATATCTCCCCCTTGGGAACATCCATCCTCGAATGAGATTAATCTTAGCATGATAAGGGCGTAACGTCAAATATTATATTCAAGCACCCAACAAGAAAATCTAACACATCATGCATATCAATTAAAGAGTACTAAGAAGAGAATTAGTACCTTGGTCTGAAGTTTATCCGGGCTCAAAGAGATGTGGATACCTCTTCTTCATTTATCCTCAGCTTCCTAAGTAGCTTCCTCAACAAACTGATTTCTCCAAAGAACGTTGATTGATACTACATCCTTAGTCCTCAGCTTACGAACCTGGCGGTCTAGAATTTGAACATGAATCTCCTCATAAGACATGTTGTCCTTAATACGAATATCTTCAGTTGGTATGCTCAATAAGGGATCGCCCATACACTTTTTCAGCATAGAAATGTGAAATACCGAATGAACCGCTGCTAACTTTCGTGGTAGCTCCAACTCATAAGCTATGTTGTCAATCCTCTTGGATATTTTGTAAGGACCAATATACCAGAGACTAAGCTTCCCTTTTTTACCAAATCTCATAATACCCTTCATGGGTGAAACTTTCAAGTAAACCCAATCATCTACTTCAAACTCTAAGTCTCTTCTCCTATAATCTGTGTAGGATTTCTAACGACTCTGCACTATTTTCAACATCTCTTGAATAACCTTCACTTTCTCCATAGCTTGATGAACTAAGTCTATTCCTACCAACCCAACTTCTCCAACTTCAAACCATCCAATGGGTGATCTGCATTTTCTCCCATAAAGAGCATCATATGGAGCCATTTAGATGTTGGCATGGTACTTATTGTTGTAGGCAAACTTAATAAGCGGTAGGTGATCATCCCAATTACCCTTGAAATCAATTACACAATCTACCTTGATACCTCAAAACACCATCTGCCCCTTGTTCAAAACCTATCACTTTTTGCTTATGACCATTTGCCTTAAATTCAAGCAAAATTGGATCTTGGTTTTCCTTTTCTTTCACTTCTGACACTAATGATGATTCAACCCCATTCATCACTACTACTCCTCCTTCTCTGGAATCCATTAATCGAACTCCTAATCATTCAAGTTTGTGCACATCTTTTGCTAACTCTTTCTTATATCCTTAAAATGGGTGGTACTACCTATAGATAATCTACTCAAGGCATTAGCAACAACATTAGCCTTACCTGGGTGATAAAGAATACTTATGTCGTAATCTTTGAGTAACTCTAACAACCTTTTCTTTCTTAGATAAGCTCTTTCTGACAAAACACATACTGAAGACTCTTGTGATTAGTGAATACATCTACATGAACACCATACAAATAATGACACCATATTTTCAAAGAAAATACTAAGACAACCAACTTGAAGTCATGGGTGGGGTAGTTCTTCTCGTGAACTTTCAACTGTCTGGAGGCATAAACTATAACTTCGCCATTCTACAATAACACACAACCCAAACCAGCTCTAGACGCATCACAATATGCAACAAAGCCTTGTGTACCTTCTGGTAAGGTCAATACTAGGCAGTAGTCAACCTCTTTTTCAATTCCTAAAAGCTTTTCTCACAAACTTCACACCATTGAAACTTAACTATCTTCTGAGTCAACTTGGTCAAAGGGGACAAAATAGATGAGAACCCCTCTATGAACTTTCTAGAATGTCTGCCAACCCTAAGAAACTCCTAATATAAGTTGGAGATGTGGGTTTAGGCCAATTCTGTACTACCTCTATTTTCTGAGTGTCAACTTTAATTCCATCACCGAAAACAATGTGGCCTAAGAATGCTACACACTCAACCCAAAACTCACACTTAGAGAACTTGGCATACGACTCTCTATCCTTTAGAGTTTGGAGAACTATCCTGAGATGGTTAGCATGATCTTCCTCATTCCTCGAATAGATTAGTATGTAATAAATGAATATGATAACAAACATATCTAATTAAGGCTTGAATACTCTAATCATAAGGTCCATGAACGCTGCGGGCACATTAGTTAAACGGAACGACATGACCAAAAACTCAAAATGACCATAACAGGTCCTGAAAGCTGTCTTCGAAATCTCACAGTCCCTTAATTTCAACGGATGGTAGCCTGATCTGAGGTCTGATTTAGAGAAACAAGTGGCACCCTAAAGTTGATTGAAGAGATCATCAATTCTCAGAAGAGGATACTTATTTTTTATGGTAACCTTATTCAATTGACGGTAATCTATACACATTCTAAGGGAACCATCCTTCTTCCTAACAAATAAGACCGGAGCGCTCCAAGGTGAGACACTAGGTCAAATAAAACCTTTCTCTAGGAGATCTTTCAACTGCTCTTTTAACTCTTTTAACCCTGCTGGTTCCATCCTATATGGCGGAATAGATATAGGACGAGTATCGGGAAGAATATCTATACCGAAGTCTATTTCTCTCTCAGGAGGGACTCCGAGAAAATGATCTAGAAAGACTTTCGAAAACACTTTTACTATTGCAACTGACTAAATAGGTGGTATCTCAACACTAGAGTCATTATCTCAAACTAAGTGATAGACACACCCATTAGAAACAAACTTTCTTGCCTTAAGGATTGAAATAAAACGACCCTTACGCACTGTTGAACTACTCTTTCACTCTATAATTGGAACTAGACAACTCGAGTTCTACAATCAACTAAGGAATAAAAGGCATGAAGCCCCTCCATATCAAGACTGACATCAAAATCTACCATATCTAACTCAACTAGATAAGCCATGGTGCTCTTATCATGAACTCAAAAACCTTCTAAAGCTCTTTAACAATGTTTTTTGGATCCTCTGTGACACTTGAAATAGTAAAGCTTGGAGGATTCATCCTTAGGAATTCGCAGATCCTCAAAGTATCAACCACTTCCTGATAATTCTCTCTATGTTGCCTACATTTGTTGTTCACAACTTGGCTCAACATCCAGATGGCCTCAAAGAACTCAGCATTGGTGACCTTTCCTTGGGGTTCCACTTCTGGTGCATTAGGTACCCCTTGATCCTATGGCTCACCATTTCTTCTAGCCGGACGACCTCTGGCAGCTCTTCGTGGAGGTATGATCTAAAAGAAACGCGCAAGCATGAATTAGAAGAAACTTTTATAGAGATACACTATTTCGGATGAAATGAGTATGAAAAAAGTGAGATAGTTCCTAAGTGTTGCAGCTTTCTAATTATAGATGTGGTGCGCTTCACACTGATAACTAGGACTCTACTTGCACAGCTTCATAGACTCCCTAGGACTTTTGAACTCTGTGCTTTGATACCATGTTTGTCACACCCCAAGCCTATACCTTGGGCGGGCCTAGCACTCGAGAGGCATTGCTGGCCCCAAGCGAACACTTGGCCTGACTTAGTTACTCAGTGGATGGGTTACTCAACAAAGATAAATCTATGCAATAGATTAGAATGTTATAAAGGAACATTCAACTAGACATTCAGGCAAACTCAAATCTCAACATAATAGAATGAAAGTAAAAAGACTAAAGAACTAACATCTGGCTATCTATCAATGAAGCCTCTAAAACTGGGACGGATGTTGTGACAAGACCCCCGATCATCCTAACAACTGGAAAATACTAAAGCAATGTAAATAGGGATCCTCCAAAAGCAAAGAGGCTCACAAACAAACTTTGGAGCTCAACTAAAATTAATGATGCCCTAGATGTTGATTTTTGTAACCTGTATCTGCGTCATTAAAAGATGTAGGCCAAATGGCATCAGTACATTAAGTGTACGAGCATGTGAGGGGAAATCTATACAAGACATAAGCTTGAAAGGAACAGAATGAAAAAACCCAGTCTCCACTCAACTGAAGTGAATTCATTTCAATATAAAGCAGTAATGTAATGCAATATAAAGAAAACCTTTTAAAACATGAATTGTAACTCTGTGTATTAAAAAATACAATAGTGACTCTGCTTACATGGAAAGATACAATATGAACATTGTTTGTACATTAAAATACAATTAATCTGTGTATATAAGAATACAAAATACTGATGTGGGAGTTTCTCTAACGAAAAAATATCACATAAGAGGTATTGCGATGAAACAACATTTTGCCTGACGCTGCCAGAGACGTCCTATACCTTGCTGAGGGTATAGAACCTGACTACTAAGTGGATTAACTAGTCTATACTAAAAATAACTAAGGAATCATCTAAAGAGTATGACCCTTATCTACCCATGATGGCTATATGGCTTATAAAGGCTGAGAGTTTTCTGAACGCTCCCCCATATCGGTGCTCAATACTACTCCCAAAATATAAAACTAGCTCTTATGTTTAAAAACAGAACTTCTTTCTTTTGATTGAGATAATTGCTCAAAACTTAGCTCAAAGGCTCTCTTGATTTCCTCTCATGCTTAGTTACGAAAGCATTTACTCTTTACTGAAAACTAGCTCAAAGGCTCTTTTGGAAATCAAAGTTTCATTTCTTGCTTAAATGTGAAAACATTTACTCTTTGCAAATACATAGTCCCGATATATTCTTTTGAAGAAATGAACTTCAGTCTTTACTCTTTACTCAACTCAAAACTCAAGTCTTAAAAACAAGTTAAAATGTTTGTAAAAGACCTTTGGAAAACTCTATGAACTTTTCTTAACTTGGCTCTTAACGTTGGTTGAATTTGAGTTTATGGATTCAAGGATTGTGATTTGTGATAGGAAAGATCTCATGATGTTTAGGAGTGTTTTTATATAGTTAAACATGAGAAATGATCAAGAAATCACTATCTGTAAGCAAGTCTGTGATGCGGAGATGCATTTAAATATTTGGTTACGATATAAATTTTGAGGCAGAACGGTTCGTGACTGCTCCACGACGTGCAGAAGAATTCCCAATCCTAAGGAACACGTCTGTGACATGGACCTGGTATCCAGATTTGCCCAACCTTTTCCTTCTTCGTTTTCTAACCCCAATTCACCTACATTTGGTTCTTTTTCTCAAATTCTCTTTAGATTTAGATACCCAGTATATGTACATAAGAATCTAACTCAAAAAACTTCTAACAATCGACATTAAACTCTCAAGAACTGCTTAATATCATCCCAAACACAAGAACTAAAGCAATTCAAGAACACAACTCAAGAACATCAAAGTCTCAGTCATTTAGGACGAAAATCATACAAAAAAAAACATGTTTGGCACATGGGTGAATGAACCTAATGCTATGTGAACTCACATACCTCGTATTAAGAAAAAACATATCACTTACTAAATTGAAAAACTAAAAGACCATTGTTCTAAGATTGAAAACGATTTCTAATTTTGAAGTTTTCCTGAACTTCTTGAGGTTTACCAAAATAACATGATGTAGAAAGATCCCACCAAAATCAAGTCATTGGGCCTGTAATAAGTTGAGTAGTTGTAGTGAAGTTACAAAGGAATGCACGAATTCTCATTGTAAAATGGCAAATAACAACCACTTTCCTCTTGTAGACAAGGAAAGTGTTATGGATCTTGTTCCACTCTTTGTGGCAATCAATAATGTATATATGGCCACAATCATTTCTAGCAAGGTCTTCCCTATGAAAATTCTCCTCCTAAGACACATAAAAAACTTTAAGTTAGCTATGAACTTCATCGATAATTGTTGTGAACTTATTATTTATAATAATCTTTCACTAGCTTTGCTTATATTGAAGTATTTTTCCAAGAACTTGGACACCCTTGCTTTCTTTTCTTTCTTACAGTCATTATCACATGTCACTTCTATAATATATGGGGAAGGTTGAGTCTCAAGATTCTTGCATTAACGCATTCCTCTTAAGGTAGTCTTTAATATCACTTCCAAAGAATGGTTTTCTTGAATTTTTGCTAAAGACAACGTTTTCAATGAATGAACATTTGGTTTCTTGTATTTCATATTTATGATCCACTATTCAACAAACCAGTTCCCTAAATGGGATCGTCATCATAATGTACGTCATCTCTCTTGAACATTTTATATGTAGAACCATCAAAATTTATCTCACTTATGTTCCTCATCTTGAAGAATCTTAAGCATCTACACTATGCTGAGACACAGTGCAATCTAGATCTTGTTCGACCCACTTTCTCTTCTTACCTCTACCTTTTCTATTAGTCCTTTCACTAGCTCTGCTTCTACTAAAGTCTTTTCCCATGGAATCAAAAGCATTTTTCTTTTTTTCTTTAGTACGACCATTATCACATGTCTCTTCTATAATATCTGGAGGGAGGTTGTTTCTTAGGATTCTGGCATTCACTCCATTTCTTCTTAATTAAGGGAGTCTTTAATATCACATCCAAAGAATTACTTTCTTGATTTTTTGCTAAAGTCAAATTATTCAATGAATCGACCTTTGGCTGCTTGTGTTTATACTTATCTCTTACTTTTTCTAATATGTGCCTAGAAATCTTACCTTATTATCAATACCATGCAATCTGTCCAAGCATTCTTTGATTTTCTTGGAGTCTTTTATTCTTTGCAACTTGAATTCCTTCACCTCCAACATAGTGTTTCTTAAGATAATTCCAAATTTCTTTTGGCGATAGGAGAAAACTATTTTTGAAATCCATCTCTTAACTCAAAGGTCGCTTCAGAAAAATAGCTCTAGATCCCACCTATCAGTTTTTGAAAGAAAAGAAATGCAGGAAAATAACAATGCAAGAAAAGCTGAAGGATAAATTCTGTATTGCACTACATAACTTTATATTATTGACTAACAAAAGACATGTATTTACAGACTAAAAACCAAACTAAAATAGAAATCAACTCCTAAATACTGGGTGTCTAACTTAATAGAATTATTGCAACATGAATATTTGTAGTTCTAAATCAAAGATTAAACATATATAAAAAAGATTCCAAGGCCTTCAATCTTGAACCTCATATGTATAGCTCTTAAGCTTCTACATTATTGCCTTGAAGCCACATCGAGAAAGCTTGAATAGTGTTCGTATCAGCTCTGTGATGCTTTAGAGTAAACTCAAGGAGAGCATGCCATGTGAAGTCAGGATATAGTTGAGGGTTGTTGCAGTCCACCAATTCAATTAGTGGACTAACCACCTTTCTTTGTCTAAACAAAGAAAGAAAGCAAGTGATTTTCTAAGAGTCTTGTTGTTAACCACTGCTCTATGCAAGCAACTTTTTTATCTACCATTTGATAGGACCTACAAAAGGAAAAACACCAAATATGTTATATTCAAGTTGTAAGTATAAGAATTCATGAAGTATATCATTGCGCGTCATATGGAAAGATCTTATAATATTTTCACCAAAAGAATGTATTAATTGTTTAATTCATTTTGTTTATATTATTTGTTTGTAATACAAAATACATTAGCTTATTATATAGTACTAGTTTGTAAATTTGCTTACCATAAATGCATCGCCTATTTTAACCACAAAAGCATTAAAATTTGGATGGATGGAGTACCATTCGTTTTCCACAAAAACCTAAAGTCCGCTAACAAAATCTTGATGGAGAACGGTTAATGATGATGGATCATAGCGAGGCCCTATTCCTACGGTGAGCTCTGGTTTCTGGCACAGGGGATAAAAGTTGAGTCTCATTATGGATTCATTATCTTCGAAAAACTCATTATAGTGGCTCTTCTATACACCTAGGCTCATCCATAAAAGTTCCATGATCCTAAGAGAAAGTGTGCTCATGGAATTGAAATAATCTTGATAAACATTCCTATGTAATTAAATAGAACAAAGGTTAATTCATTTACATAATCGGAAAATAGAAAAATAGATACTCCTTTTGTTTCAATTTTTTTTGTCTGATTTTCATTTGACATAAAGTTTATGAAATTAAAGAAAGATTTTTGAATTCTGTAGTCTTAGACAAAAAAATATATAAAATGTACAATAATATCATTTAATTTAGTGGTCTTAAACATGTCATGCCAAATAAAGGAAAACCCATTTTTTGAAACATGCCAAAAAGAAAAGTACGACAAAAAATTGAAAAAGATGAGAACTAAGATATTCAATTGTCCTTACCCGAGATTTTTAAAACTTTCACCCAATGTCCTTTGGAAATACTCCTCAACTATGTGAGATGATCCTTCTTTAGCAGAGTATCAAAAAGAGTGTCTCTTTCCACGGAAGCTTTGAAGAAAACCTTCCAGTAAAGCTGTTGGCATAACCACAATGTTCACCAATTTTCTTTTGAGCTTTTTACTTTTCACAGAGAGGCATGCCAAAGAACATGTCCAACTAACGATGGGAATTAGAGATATGATTAGCATCAACTTTGTGGTTCACTACAAAAAAGAAACCATGACTCTTGCACACTTCACCAACAAGCCTAGATGCTTGTTGTGCGGCGGCAGGGTCACCATAAAAGAAACCCCTTAAGTCAATAAGGGGAACATGAAGTTCTTGTGCTACAACACAAGGCTTCTCGTCATCCGGCCATATATATTGTATGGGAATGTTTTACACAATTTTCATATGGTATACATCAAAAATAATGGTTTTTCCTCACCAAGCATAGGTGATTTTTCATTTGTGATTATACTGTCAGTGGTCATCGTAAGCAAGGGTTTGGTTTTTTCTTTCTTGTGCAATATGTAAAAATGGGGAAAACGGAGTAGAAGTAGTTCATTGTGAGGAGCCAAAATGAAGGATTATATAATGCTTAAGGATGCCTAAAATTTGGATAGAAGTTCATATGTTATTTGAAACAGATTTTAAAAAAGGAAATACTTTCAATACAACCACATTACTCACAAAATATTAGAAAACCACAACCTTAGATACTCGTAGGTCATAATTACTATACAAAATTCACTTAACCAACAATCTTATTATATAGTTGCATCCTATCACAATCCATCACAAACTGTTATTACTATTATGCTTGATTAGCCCTGGCTATCATTGTGGAGTCAACCTTTTCATCGACATGACACCTCAAACTCAGGTATACTCATCAAATTCAATGGCCTAACTGAATTTTATACCCACTTTCTTACTAAAATCTTCAATTTCCATCACCCAAGTATACTCAATGGGACTTTCTTTATCCATAAGCTTGTCAATTCGGTATCAATCAACTCCTTTATAGCTTAAGATAAAATCACCAGTCCTCATACTACCATCTTTCTTCATAACAAATAAGACAGTAGCACCTTACGAGGAAGCACTAGGACGGATGAAACCTTTATCAAGAAGCTCCTTAATTTGAGCTTTAAGCTCTCTTAATTCTATCGGAGCCTTGCGATAAGGAGGAATGGAAATGGGGCGAGTGTCAGGTTCTAAGTCATTGTAGAAATCGATATCTCTATCTAGAGGCATACTAGGAAAATTGGTAGGAAACACTTCCTTGAATTTAGACACTACATGAATAGACTCAATAGAGGGAGGCTCAATATCAACCTCTCGAATATAAGCCAAATACGCCAAACACCCCTACCCTACTAGTTTCTTAGACCTCACAAAAGATATGACTTTAGTTGGTTTAGTCTTATACACCCCTTCCCACTATAAATTTTTCCTACTCAGGATCTTTAGAGTCACAGACATAGCATTACAATTAAGTACAACATAATAGGGGGACAACCAATTTATGCCTAAGATTATATCAAAGTCACTCATATCCAAAATAACCAAATCAGCCCAAGTCTGAAAAACCCATGAACAGAACAGGATAAGCACGATATTCCTGGGTGACTATGACTGACTCTCCAATTGGGGTAGAAACATGGATGGGGTCATCAAGCACATCACAAATCGCATCAAATCGTAAGGCAAACTGAACTAACACATATGAATAAGTAGAATGCAAATCAAAATAACAGCAACCATTCGATCACAGACAGGAATAGTTCCTATGATCACTGTATCATATACCTCAGCTTCGGTCTTGCCCGAAAAGGCATAAAATTAAGCCCTGTCATCTTGATAGGCAACCTCCTTGCCTGGCAGCACTGCTCCCCTACCTGCATTACCATTTCTCGGCCTCCATGGCCTCGCTGATTTCCTCCTCATATTCCCTGGTTCTCCACAATTGTAACACACTTAATAACTTAACCAAGTAAGCCTCGCTACTATTATAGTAGTCGTATCATGACTGTCTTTGATGTACACTCAATCTAGGAAATCAAAGTAAAGATTCTAACCTAAATTGTCGCAACACTATTTCATCATTATCTAAGCAACCCAAACATGTTATGACAACAATACTAAATGCATTTTCCAAAGTAATTGTGTTCATTATCTAGCCTTCCCTTACAAAACTTCTTGAATGTTGTCACCTTGGCAAAGTCTGCTGACTTCATCCCCTTCTACCTCCGTCATAAAATCAACCACTTCCTGAAAAAATATTACTAAAGCAGCCACCTATAAGCTTGAATATGCAAATTTGACCTTAATGCCTTCAAAAAATAATGAATTTTCTCTTTTAGACTGAAGCAAAGTGGAGTATCATGTTTGGATAAAACACAAACTTTTGCCTTAAAGGCTGCAACAAATATATTATGTTGCTCTATATTCAGGAACTCATCTCTCTTATTCCTCAAAGTTTAGGGTATATACTTCTTCATAAAGAAAGCTGTAAAATGTTTCCCAAGTCATGTGTAGTGCATTTACCAGTTGGCACTAAACATGAGGCCATCACCAAATTTTTGTGTCTCCCTTGAACTGGTATATCATAAACTCAACGCCAAATCACTCTACCTTATTAATCTTATGAAGCAGCTCATGACAATCAAGAAAATCATAAGAATCTTCAGATTCAGTACCCATGAAGAATAATGGTTTCAACCTTAAGAACATAATAAAAACCTAATGTTTGTCACTAGTCATTACATGCCCACATTGAATCGGGGAAACATGCTTATTTGGAAGGACGCGTCCTCTCTTGCTAGTGTTGGTGTTACCACTTTTGTTGCTCTAGTTTTGACCATAGAGTGAAGGAGGAAAGATACTAATCTGTATCACCTAAATGCCAATTGGATTCAAGTAATAGCACAAAGAAAGAAAGAAATGAGTTTTCCTAAAGTCCTATAGCCTCTCAAAGAAAAGTAGAGATGTGTATGTACCGTTTTGCAAGATTCTACTAGACTTGTTTTGGTATAATGAGATCAACAAACCTAGGGCTCTGATAGCAACTTTGTCATGACCTAGACCGCCGTGATTGGAACCCACACTAACCCTATGGTGGGAGAACCATTACTGCTACCCAACCAAACAATTTAAGAAAAACTAAGCATTTAAAGATACGGAAGCAGGTTTAAGGACTAGAAGAAATACAGAGTTCCCATAAATTCTAAAGGTCTAACAAACACTAATGCAGAAATTCAACCCCTAGAACTTGAATTTCAATGTACCAAAACTCTACTAACAACAAAACTAAGAAAAAGGGATGCAACCCCAAAAATAACACGAATAAGTCTAACTATAAAGTTTGAATTCGAAAGGAATGGACTAAACAGTAGAGGACCCATAATAGCCTACAAGAATTGGCTCACCCTAGAATCCGGTGTCAATCATTGATCTCCTAACTGAAGTCTATTAGTAGTCACCTGAAGATGCTCTGTACTCAAATAAGAATGAGAAAGTGTATTATCAGTACACAACCACAAAATATTCCTAGGATCATGTGGCTACTCCATAAGCACAATATATACAAGCAATTACAGCATAATAAGCACAGATATACAAAATACATAGTTCATTTATCATTCTAGGAACAACCTGCAATTTCTAATATCACTGACAAATAAACATGAAAATAATAATCACAAGTGGTCCTCTCATAGAATCCATACCTAAACTAATAGTATGTCGGAACGTGACACCCGATCAAAATATGTGTGTCAAAATGTGACACCCGATCCAATATATGTGTCGGAATGTGACACCCGATCCAGTCAACACAACCACAATCATAATCACACCTATAATGAACAGTGCTCATAGTCATACAATAAAGTTATGCGTTCATGACATGTATTGTTCAGACATAATCATTTCATTAGATTGATTCACATTCCCTATTCACAAACATGCACACATACAATGAAGCAATCTACCTGCATATATCACATAATAGGAAATCAAATCATAATATACCTGCATATATCACATAATAGGAAATCAAATCATCGCCTACCTCGAAACCAATCTAGAATCCTACTAAGACACTTGAGCCTTCCCTTTCTAGATTCTTTTCACTTGTTCTTGGTCTAAATATAGTTAAGTAATGCAAGGATCAATAAACAAGGCCTAATTTACCCGGATAATAATCAAACTATCAATCCTAGGCCAAACCCAAGATCCTAATACTCAATTGGGGCATCTTCCACCATCAACTTTAGGGCCAAATGTCACGACCCAGGAGTACCCCCTATATGTGACATGGCGTACAACACTCTAAAAAGTCTCATACAAGCCTCTTAGCATATGATAACATAAGATAAGAATAAATGGTACGGAATTTTAAACATTTTTTTCAATACTATCAAGGTTTCATAAAAACAACGCAGAAGTCTTACACTTGTCTCAAACCATCTAATACATGTAAAGAGTTAGGGACACAGCCCACACAAAAGTCCAAACATAAAAGAAAGACATAAAAAGGAAAGGTGATCAAGTCCTCGATGCTATGAGGATTTACTAGAATTTTTTTTCTTGATCTACTATGAACCTAGCCACGAAAATGGACGTCAAAATCACCGAACCCTACATTTGATAAGAATATAGTCAAACGTATAAGTTAGTACAATAATGTACTAAATATGATGGCTACTATAACACCCTATATGCTAGAACTACCAAAATGTAGATTTTTTTTCAAAAGTTGCATGTGCAACCCACGGACCGTAGGGTGACCCATGATACCGTGGTTCACCACCTACAACCCCCCCAAAACCCCTCAAAAAAAATTTACTAAGGGTAGACCCACACCAAGACCTATGGACCATAGGTCAAACCACGGTCTGTGGTCTAGGGTCGTAGGTCAGGCCACCAGAACTCACTCTCTGACGCCGATCGATGGATTGACAGAAAGGGCCATCAGTCGATCGACGGTCCATCGGTCAGGCCTATCGATGGCTTCAATAGATTTAAGTCAGGAGTTTTTTGGTCTTTTCCTCATGCGTTGGACCCCTAAACTAAGTCGTTTAACTCCTTAACTACGTGGTTTATGTCAGTTTTAGCCTAATAAACAAATTATAACCTAACCTAATCAATTATTCACCGAAAATTCATCAAACTAAGAGCAAAATAGAGGAGAAAGTTGACCAAGCCCTAGTTCAAGAATGCAACGAGTTTTTATCAGTTCCAGCTCCGAAATCAAAAGATTTCTTTGTGGAATTCATCACCAGGTATGTGGGATTTCACTAGTGGATTCCTTTCATCTACTAGGTCCCTAGAATTCAGTGAGATTCTTGATTCCATTCATATTATCTAGACCTAGGCTTTCTAGAATTTCAGCATTAATGTTCCTAATCAGATTATCATGATATTAGTATTGTTTTGCATAGATTCTTTAATAAATTAAGAACCCTAGATATGTTGGTCTTTTAGTTCATGAATTACACATTGTAGGTCAGTTATCTTAGTTATACATGCCTTAGATTTGAATGTTTCATTATAAGTCCTTTAATATAGCATTTCTAGTTAGCAAGTCAGTATTTTGAGCTATCCACTATTATAGAAATCTAGTCATAGATTGTTAATTACATATTAAATTGGGAGTAGCTTAATACAGAGTGGACTAGGTTCAGTCACCCTTAAGTCCCTGAACTATGTGCCATGTAGGTTGTAAGTTCCCTCTGTGGGCATCAAATTTAGTGATCACGCCAAGTCATGCCTCTATACCTCTGGCAGGGCATATTGGGTCCTTTCGATAGGCTGTGTACATCAGAATCCACATTTAGCTCATGTTGTTTTATGTTGGTTATTAGTAGCTCCCTTACATTCAGATTCCATTGCAATGACCATATTATCAGTCACAGTTCAGTATTTAGTCTTAACATGTTATATATTTGGTCATTGCATTTAGTCATTTTATGTTTGGTATTCTCAGTTTAGCATCATGTTTATCTCTTATCCTTGATAAGATATTTGTTTTGGTTCAATTATGGTTATTTTTCAGCTTTACTATATCATGTATGCTCAGTAGCTTTCAAGTACTGAGACATGCTATTCGCTACATCTTCTTGTGATGTAGGTTCAGGTTCTCAACTTTCAGATCACGCATAGATGGGTTCTTAATCTTCTGTTCAGCAGCATCAGTGGTGGGTCCTCCTTCTTTGAGGACGATTGACATGAGCATCTTCCTATGCTTTTTAATCTTTAGTTTTCAGTTTTTTGCTAGATCTAATTGGGGCATGTTCCATTAGTTCTATTCAGTAGAGGCTTTATTTCAGACATAGTAAGAATCAGCTTTAGTATTTAAGTTTGACTTTTCAGTTGTTGTTGAGCTCTCAATATTTATATATTCAAATTTAGTATGGGTAATCCCCATCATTTTAGATTATCTCATGATTTAGCTTCCACACAGTATTTTCTTACTTCAGTTTTTTTAGTATGCTTATGATAAGTCAGCAAGGTTAGCTTGGGGTCAATCGTGATTCTAGGTCCCATGTCCACCTACAGGGGGGTATCTTCGGGGTGTGACAAACTTGGTATCAGAGCATTAGGTTTCAGTGTCCTAAGATGTCTGAAAAGCCGCACTAAGTACAGTTCTTTTCGTGGGTGTGAAATGCAACACATCTAATGATAGGGAGGCTACGAAGTGTTTTAGAAACATCATTTTCTTAGTTACTCTTATTTTGCGTAATGTATGATTTAATTCCTCATTTCTAATTTGACGTTATGTGTTCCATGATCTGTTACATTTCGAGTATTTCCTTAGATGTGTATGCATTGTTAGATCCAAGAGTTACTCTTACCTTTGTAACTTTCTTTATAGAAGTAATCTTAGGTGTCAAGAACTTTTCTTAGTGTATACTCCAGTCGATGACCCAGTTATAACTAGACAGGTATATAGAAATTTCCATGTCACAGTCTCCCAAATAGTCACCTCAGCAGATCTTGTTGAGATAGAAATCGTAGACTTTGATATCATTCTAGGCATGGATTGGTTACATTCATGTTATGCCTCAGTCAATTTTAGAACTAGGATTGTTCACTTTCAGTTTCTAGATGAACCAATCTTAGAATGGAAGGGTAGTAGCTCAGTACCTATGGGTCGATTCATTTATTACCTTAAGGCCAAAAAAATGATTTCTAAGGGTTATCTCTATCATCTAGTTTGGGTTAAGGATTCAAGCTTTGAAACCCCAACTCTTGAGTCAGTTCCAATAGTTAATAAGTTCCCAGAAGTGTTTCTAGAAGATCTTTCCAGAGTTCCTCCCGAAAGGGAAATCAACTTCGGAATTGATCTCCTTCCAGGTACCTAGCCTATTTCTATTTTTCCTTACAGAATGGCTCCAATTGATCTTAAGGAATTGAAAGAGTAGTTGAAAGACCTTCTAGCTAAGGGCTTCATCAGTCTAGTATTTCACTATTGGGTACACAAGTGTTGTTTGTGAAGAAGAAAGATGGTTCCCTCAAAATGTGCATTGACTATCGGTAATTGAACAAAGTTACAATCAAGAATTAATACCCTGTCCTAGGATTGATGACTTGTTTTACCAACTTCAGGGTGCTAGTCATTTCTCAAAGATAGACCTTAGATCCGATTATCATCAGCTTAGAGTCAGAGATATTGACATCCCAAAGACAACCTTCAGAACATGGTATAGTCATTATAAATTTGTAGTTATGTCATTTGGACTAACCAATGCTCCTATAGCTTTCATGGATTTAATGAAAAGGGTGTTCAAGCAGTATTTAGACTTGTTCGTCATCGTCTTTATGTATGATATCCTCATTTTCTCTAGGAGTGAGGAAGAACATGTGAATCATTTGAGGATTTTCCTGCGAACTCTCAAAGATTGCCAGTTATTTGCTAAGTTTAGCAAATGAAAGTTTTGGTTGCAATGCATTGCTTTCCTTGGGCATATTGTGTCTAGTGAAGGGATCCAAGTGCATTCTCACTAAAAAGAAGCATTTAAACAATGGCCCTAACCTACGTCTCCTACATATATCAGATGTTTCTTGGGTTTGGCTAGTTATTACAGAAGGTTCGTGGAAGGATTTTTATCCATAGCCTCTCCATTGACTAAGTTGAATCAGAAAAAGGTTCAGTTTCAGTAGTCAGATGATTATGAGAAAAGCTTCACAGAACTTAAAACTAGGTTGACTACAGCTCTTGTTTTGACTCCAGAAGAGGGTTTAGATGAGTATGTCATCTATTCTCATGCATCCCGAGTCTGCCTAGGTTGTGCGTTGATGCGGCAAGGTAAGATTATAGCTTATGCTTCTAGGCAGCTTAAGGTGCATGAGAAGAATTATCCAACTCATGACCTCGATCTTGTAGCAGTGGTGTTTACACTCAAGATTTAGAGACATTACTTATATGGTGTTCATGTAGATGTGTTCACAGACCATAAGAGCCTTCAGTCTGTGCTCACCTAGAAAGAGTTGAATCTTCGGTAGAGGAGATGGCTTAAGTTCCTCAGGGATTATGATATGAGTGTGCATTACCATCCTTGTAATGCCAATGTAGTAGCAGATTCTCTTAGAAGACTATATATTGTTAGTGTAGCAAATGTTGAGGAAGAAAGAAAAGATCTAGCAAAGGATGTTCACAGGCTTGCTCGCTTGGGAGTTCGCCTTACAAGAATATCAGATGGTAGTGTAATAGTTTAGAATGGTTCAGAATCTTCATTGGTAGTGGAGCTTAGGGAAAAGCAAGACATTGATCCTATATTGCTTCAACTAAAGGGTGCAGTTCATCATCAGAGAGTTGAGGTTTTTTCCCAAGGGGGAGATGGTGTGCTTCGCTATTAGGGTCGATTATGTGTTACAAAGGTGGGTGAGTTGAGACAGCAGATTCTTGCAGAAGCCCATAACTCTAGGTATTCTATTCATCCAAGCGCCACTAAGATGTACCATGATCTACGGGAAGTATTTTGGTAGAATGGTATGAAAAAAGATATAGCTGATTTTGTGGATAAGTGCCCTAATTGTCAACTAGTGAAGGTAGAACATCAGAAGCCAGTAGGTATGACTCAAGACATCAACATTCCTACTTGGAAATGGGAAGTGATCAACATGGACTTCATTACAGTTTTACCTAGTACTCGCATACAACATGACTCTATTTGGGTGATAGTTGATAGAGTTACTAAGTTTGTGCACTTTTTGGCTGTTAAGACTACAGATTCGTCGGAGGACTACACCAAGCTTTACATTAATGAGATAGCCAGGTTGCATGGGTTTCCTTTGTCTATCATCTCATATAGAGGTCCTCAGTTTACCTCTCATTTCTAGAAGACATTTCAGAAAGGTCTTGGTACTCACGTTAATCTTAGCACAACATTTCATCCACATATGGATGGTCAGGCAGAGCTTACCATTCAAACCTTAGAGGACATGTTAAGAGCTTACGAGATCAATTTCAAGGGTAGTTGGGATGATCACCTTCCTCTTATACAGTTCACCTACAATAATATTTACCATTCCAATATTCTGACGGCCCCTTATGAGGCATTGTATGAGCGTAGATGTAGATCTCCAGTTGGTTGGTTTGTAGTAGGTGAAGTAGCCTTGATAGGACCAGATTCGATTCATGATGCTATGGAAAAAGTTCTGCTCATTAGAGATAGACTTAAGCCATCCCAGATTCACCAGAAATACTATGTAGATGTAAAGAGAATGGACTTAAAGTTCCGAATTGATGATTGGGTTTTCTTGAAGTGTCATATATGAAGGTGTTGATGAGATTTTGCAAGAAAGGAAAGCTCAGTCCTAGATACATAGGCCCTTACAGGATCTTGAAGAGAGTTGGTAAAGTGGCTTATGAGTCAGAATTGCCAGCAGAACTAGCAGCAATGCATCTGGTCTTTCACATTTCATTGTTGAAGAAGTGTGTGGGTGATCCAACATCTGTTGTACCTTCAAAAAGTGTGGTTGTGAAGGATAGTCTCACCTATAAGGATATACCAGTTGAAATCCTTCATCATCAAGTTCGAAGGTTGAGAAATAAAGAAGTCGCTTCAATTAAGGTTTTGTGGAGGAGTAAGTCCGTAGAGGGAACTACTTGGAAAGCAGAAGTAGCCATGAAGGCCAAGTATCCTCATCTCTTTCCTTTTGATCCAATTCCAGCTTGAGGTAATAGTTCCTCTTCAGATTTTCAGTCATTCATGTGCATTTTCTATCTTAGTATCATCTTCCTTCAATTATACTTGCATTTTCAGCATACTTGCATGTTCTTGGAACATAGTTCAGTCATAAATCAGTTTCCAGTGTTTAGTGGTAGGGTTTGCAGCTCTTTCCCTCCATCTCCAACTACTTTAGTCTTCATTCGAGGACAAATGTTCCTAAGGGGGAGATAATGTAACACCTCATATGCTACAACTACCAAAATGCAGATTTTTTTCTAAAGTTGCAGGTGCAATTAATGGTTTCCACCCACGTACCGTAGGGTGACCCACAGTCCGTTCTGGTGGTCTATGGTTCACTACCTTCTACCCCCCAGAATCCCTTAGAAAATATTGTCTAAGGGTAGAGACACACCAGGACCTACGGACTGTAGGTCAAACCACAATCCATGGTCCAAGGCTGTGGGTCAAACCCCCAGAACCCACTCTCTGACGCCGATCAACAACTGACAGGATGGGCCATCAGTCGACCAATGGTCCATTGGTCAGGCCTGTCACTGGCTTCAATAGATTTTAAGTCAGGGGTCATTTGGTCTTTTCCTCATACGTTGGACCCCTAAACTACGTCATTTAACTCCTAAACTACTTTGTTTTGGTCAGTTTTAGCCTAGTAAACAAATTATAACCTAACCTAATCAATTATCCACCA